>CM064533.1:18503631-18603631 GCA_032716605.1 Paralithodes platypus | reverse complement strand
GTGATGGTGGTGGTGGTGATGATGGTGGTGGTGATTGTGATGGTGGTGGTGGTGGTGGTGGTGGTGATGATGGTGGTTATGATGGTGATAAATTGTGGTGATGATCTGATGGTTGGTGATGGTGGTGGTGGTGATGATGGTGGTGGTGATTGTGATGGTGGTGGTGGTGGTGGTGGTGATGATGGTGGTGGTGGTGGTGGTGGTGGTTTTGATGATGGTGGTTATGATGGTGATAATGATAATGATGGTGATGATGATCATGATGGTTATGGTGATGGTGGTGGTGGTGATGATGGTGGTGGTGATGATGGTGGTGATGGTGGTGATGATGGTGGTGATGGTGGTGGTGGCGATAGTGGTGGTGATGATAGTGGTGGTGATGGTGGTGGTGGTGGTGATGATAGTGGTGGTGATGATGGTGGTTATGATGGTGATAATGATAATGATGGTGATGATGATCATGATGGTTATGGTGATGGTGGTGGTGGTGATGATGGTGGTGGTGATTGTGATGGTGGTGGTGGTGGTGGTGGTGGTGATGATGGTGGTGGTGGTGGTTTTGATGATGGTGGTTATGATGGTGATAATGATAATGATGGTGATGATGATCATGATGGTTATGGTGATGGTGGTGGTGGTGATGGAACTCCTTATACTGTATAATGTGAACTTGGTGAGTAATGATAGTGATGGGGATGGTGATAATGATGATGAGAGTGCCTAAATTTAATATAGTGTTACGTCCTGGGATATATAAACACTGGGCTCTTTCTATTGGACTGGGTATGCGGCAACAAGCAACAACGGAAAACGCTAGATCCCACCCTTATCTATAAACCCAGGCAACAAATCACCCTAAACCGTCAAGAGTCCTGCCTGGACAACAAGGTATCCTATGACTCGGTTACAGGGTGCACGCACTATAGACTGCTGATAGTCAAGCAGGCTATATAAAAGATCACACAATTAAGTTGACTTAAAGCTTCAAGGAAAAGATAGATAACGGAATTAAATTGCAGAAATAATTTAATAACAAACTAGAAGAAAGTACATTTAACGTTACGTTAATTAATACAACTAATCACCCTGCGTGAAAGAAGGTGAAAGCAAACAGTCCTCAAAACATCGTACAGGTAGACAAGATGCAGGTTTCTAAACTGCATGCGGCTACTGTAGGATCTGATGCTTAGCAAAGAAATACGTTACGGATTTAGAGAACTCTTAACTCATAAGCAGGAATAAATACTAGTGATAGGCCATACAGTGTATAATGGCATAGGTATAATTAAATAAAGGCAGCAACTCGCAACATAACCACATACAGGTGTGCTTCTCACTCTTAGTCAGGCAAGCCTGCTCGGACAGAGTCTCTAAGCCCCACCCTGACTCACAATGCTCACAAAAGCGGTAAACTGTGGCACAATAACAAGCATACAGAAATAATAAACCCCTAGCTGTTAATCTGCCAGGTGGCAGAGGTCTAGCTGGAAGGATATAGGCTTCGGATACCCGGGCTGAGCCACCTGCTCTAGCCTAGGGACGTTCCCAAGTCAAGCCAAATTACTCTAATTGAAAGGGTGCTCTCTTGAGAGACTCAGATCGCAAGTATCTGACTCTCTCCTGGCGACCCTAAAACAAAAGCAAGACGTGCTAGCGCAGTGCTGAGTGGACTAGGCAAGGGCCCTCACACAACACAACACTAGACACACAGGGACACAGACAAGAAAATGCCCTCAGACTCCCACGGGTATCCTAGTAAAGTCGTGCGGGTCCCCGGGACTCGCACCAGCAGACTTTACTTAAAGGATCGCAAAAAGCCCCCCCTCCGGTCTAGCCCCTGCTAACCTGACACAAGAACACACTAGCAAGCATTAACACCTTACGAGCGGCCTATGCGGTTTATTTATGTGTACCGCACAGCGGGGTGTTTTTAGCCAAAATAGGGCTGTTTACGTGATCATTTTCATGCCTAAATAAGACCCAGAACGTAAAACAAGTACCTATCCCTGAAAGGGCATAAACAGAGCTTTCGAATGACACCATAACGATCCTTGTATGATGGATAGTTTTCTTGCAATAACCGTGCAACGCGAGTGCAAAAAGCAGGTAATTCGGTACTTTCAGTACATAATTGAGTATGTAGCGAGTGAGAGAGGGAGGAGGGAGCTGAGATTTGTGTCAGTAGGTTCGCCGCGGTGGTCTGGAGCAGTCATACGCTCGCTAGTCTCCTGCCACCACTTGTCTCTCTCTCTCAGCCACATTACGTGCTGAAATTGCCACTCGAGTTATGTCGAGCGCCGCCACATAGTCCAGCTTTATTTAACTCGACTTATGTTGCTCGCCGCTAAATAAGGGTTAAACCACCAAATATGAGACAACAAAAAAGCTTCCTAGGTCTCATTAACAATTACATCTCTGCATAAGGCCCAAAATCCGATCTAGTTATCTGAGAGCTCGTCGTTAATACAATAATAGATAATTATAAGGTCTATCAAGGGGATGGGATAATTAAATAGATTGGTGAAGTAGTGGAAGGAAGGTATACAAAGTAAGAGAGAAAGTTTCTAAGTGGGCTTGAGAGGGATAGATATCAAGGGGGTCCAAAGGGTACGACAGTGAGGTGAGCTCTGAATCTTGAATCTGTCTGGACCCCGCCCTAGGCATACAGAATACATCCCATGCTTGGCAACACTCAACACAGTTGCCGGGTCAAAATCCTGCACCCCGTGCGTGAGTCGAAACTAAGCCTAACGTTGCAATCAAATGCATATGGCAACGCTTCAGGCTCGTCCCAAGCTGGCAAGCGAAGCAACGTCCCAAGCCGGTCTCTCTCTCCTGCTCGTCTCCTCCCGCCCTCACTAGACTTACATCTTATATATTATAATGAAACCATCAACTATCGAGAATAAAATATACTAAGATGCGTTGGTTAAGAATAAGGGCAGCTACAAGCTGTGAAACAACATAAGAATATCCCAGACATTAGTTACGTTGTCGTAGGATATATACTAAGGAAAAGCCTGCCGGCCGGCTGCCGCCAGCCGGTTTCTAAACGGCTGGGCAGCCGATGCGCGCGCATGCCCGCACGTGGCTACTATGCAGAAGCGTCACAATAGAGCGAGGTACATTTTTTTGTTTGATATATGTAAGAAGGAAACAAAAGGCAAAACTGCCTGTATCGAGTGTCTCTCCCAAATTGAATGAGTGACAGAGAGCCAAATTCATGGTACGTTAGACTCGCAAAAAGCTTGAAGCAGTTTAAGGGGAGATGAGTAATTTTTCTGGTCCCCCTTCTCCCTCATGTTTAGCCCCATTATTTTTCAGATTTAAGGGGACACGGATTGCTTTTTTGGTCTATAAATTAATTAATTCAGAAAAAAACATCCCCTAGACCCCCCCTCAAGATAAATTTGTACATTTTTCGATAGAAAACTGTCCCGGCCGAAGGCTGGTTCCTCTTACAATGGGGGACAGGAAAACATCGTCTGCTGCTCTTTCTAATACACCAAATAGTAATCAGTCTCCATCCAGTGAGTCGAAATATATAGATTGAAGTCATCAAAATATCACTCATTTCTATATTAATTAATGTTACAGACATATTACTCTCAAATTCTATTCAGTACATACTACATTGTCCAATATACAAAGTGTATATGATGAATAAAACAGAATATATTAGGGCTACAGAGACATATGGCAAGGATTCCAAACTTTAGGGATCCTTGCCAAATGTCTCTGTAGGCCTAATATATTCTGTTTTATTAATCATATACACTTTGTATATTGGGCAATGTAGTATGTACTGAATACAATTGGAGAGTAATATGTCTGTAACAGTAATTGGAGAGTAATATGTCTGTAACATTAATTGGAGAGTAATATGTCTGTAACAGTAATTGGAGAGTAATATGTCTGTAACATTAATTGGAGAGTAATATGTCTGTAACATTAATTGGAGAGTAATATGTCTGTAACATTAATTGGAGAGTAATATGTCTGTAACATTAATTGGAGAGTAATATGTCTGTAACATTAATTGGAGAGTAATATGTCTGTAACATTAATTGGAGAGTAATATGTCTGTAACATTAATTGGAGAGTAATATGTCTGTAACATTAATTGGAGAGTAATATGTCTGTAACATTAATTGGAGAGTAATATGTCTGTAACATTAATTGGAGAGTAATATGTCTGTAACATTAATTGGAGAGTAATATGTCTGTAACATTAATTGGAGAGTAATATGTCTGTAACATTAATTGGAGAGTAATATGTCTGTAACATTAATTGGAGAGTAATATGTCTGTAACATTAATTGGAGAGTAATATGTCTGTAACATTAATTGGAGAGTAATATGTCTGTAACAGTAATTGGAGAGTAATATGTCTGTAACAGTAATTGGAGAGTAATATGTCTGTAACAGTAATTGGAGAGTAATATGTCTGTAACAGTAATTGGAGAGTAATATGTCTGTAACAGTAATTGGAGAGTAATATGTCTGTAACAGTAATTGGAGAGTAATATGTCTGTAACAGTAATTGGAGAGTAATATGTCTGTAACAGTAATTGGAGAGTAATATGTCTGTAACAGTAATTGGAGAGTAATATGTCTGTAACAGTAATTGGAGAGTAATATGTCTGTAACAGTAATTGGAGAGTAATATGTCTGTAACAGTAATTGGAGAGTAATATGTCTGTAACAGTAATTGGAGAGTAATATGTCTGTAACAGTAATTGGAGAGTAATATGTCTGTAACAGTAATTGGAGAGTAATATGTCTGTAACAGTAATTGGAGAGTAATATGTCTGTAACAGTAATTGGAGAGTAATATGTCTGTAACAGTAATTGGAGAGTAATATGTCTGTAACAGTAATTGGAGAGTAATATGTCTGTAACATTAATTGGAGAGTAATATGTCTGTAACATTAATTGGAGAGTAATATGTCTGTAACATTAATTGGAGAGTAATATGTCTGTAACATTAATTGGAGAGTAATATGTCTGTAACATTAATTGGAGAGTAATATGTCTGTAACATTAATTGGAGAGTAATATGTCTGTAACATTAATTGGAGAGTAATATGTCTGTAACATTAATTGGAGAGTAATATGTCTGTAACATTAATTGGAGAGTAATATGTCTGTAACATTAATTGGAGAGTAATATGTCTGTAACATTAATTGGAGAGTAATATGTCTGTAACATTAATTGGAGAGTAATATGTCTGTAACATTAATTGGAGAGTAATATGTCTGTAACATTAATTGGAGAGTAATATGTCTGTAACATTAATTGGAGAGTAATATGTCTGTAACATTAATTGGAGAGTAATATGTCTGTAACATTAATTGGAGAGTAATATGTCTGTAACATTATTGGAGAGTAATATGTCTGTAACATTAATTGGAGAGTAATATGTCTGTAACATTAATTGGAGAGTAATATGTCTGTAACATTAATTGGAGAGTAATATGTCTGTAACATTAATTGGAGAGTAATATGTCTGTAACAGTAATTGGAGAGTAATATGTCTGTAACAGTAATTGGAGAGTAATATGTCTGTAACAGTAATTGGAGAGTAATATGTCTGTAACATTAATTGGAGAGTAATATGTCTGTAACAGTAATTGGAGAGTAATATGTCTGTAACATTAATTGGAGAGTAATATGTCTGTAACATTAATTGGAGAGTAATATGTCTGTAACATTAATTGGAGAGTAATATGTCTGTAACATTAATTGGAGAGTAATATGTCTGTAACAGTAATTGGAGAGTAATATGTCTGTAACAGTAATTGGAGAGTAATATGTCTGTAACAGTAATTGGAGAGTAATATGTCTGTAACATTAATTGGAGAGTAATATGTCTGTAACAGTAATTGGAGAGTAATATGTCTGTAACAGTAATTGGAGAGTAATATGTCTGTAACATTAATTGGAGAGTAATATGTCTGTAACATTAATTGGAGAGTAATATGTCTGTAACATTAATTGGAGAGTAATATGTCTGTAACATTAATTGGAGAGTAATATGTCTGTAACATTAATTGGAGAGTAATATGTCTGTAACATTAATTGGAGAGTAATATGTCTGTAACATTAATTGGAGAGTAATATGTCTGTAACATTAATTGGAGAGTAATATGTCTGTAACATTAATTGGAGAGTAATATGTCTGTAACATTAATTGGAGAGTAATATGTCTGTAACATTAATTGGAGAGTAATATGTCTGTAACATTAATTGGAGAGTAATATGTCTGTAACATTAATTGGAGAGTAATATGTCTGTAACATTAATTGGAGAGTAATATGTCTGTAACATTAATTGGAGAGTAATATGTCTGTAACATTAATTGGAGAGTAATATGTCTGTAACATTAATTGGAGAGTAATATGTCTGTAACATTAATTGGAGAGTAATATGTCTGTAACATTAATTGGAGAGTAATATGTCTGTAACATTAATTGGAGAGTAATATGTCTGTAACATTAATTGGAGAGTAATATGTCTGTAACATTAATTGGAGAGTAATATGTCTGTAACATTAATTGGAGAGTAATATGTCTGTAACATTAATTGGAGAGTAATATGTCTGTAACATTAATTGGAGAGTAATATGTCTGTAACATTAATTGGAGAGTAATATGTCTGTAACATTAATTGGAGAGTAATATGTCTGTAACATTAATTGGAGAGTAATATGTCTGTAACATTAATTGGAGAGTAATATGTCTGTAACATTAATTGGAGAGTAATATGTCTGTAACATTAATTGGAGAGTATATGTCTGTAACATTAATTGGAGAGTAATATGTCTGTAACATTAATTGGAGAGTAATATGTCTGTAACATTAATTGGAGAGTAATATGTCTGTAACATTAATTGGAGAGTAATATGTCTGTAACATTAATTGGAGAGTAATATGTCTGTAACATTAATTGGAGAGTAATATGTCTGTAACATTAATTAATATAGAAATGAGTGATATTTTGATGACTTCAATCTATATATTTCGACTCACTGGATGGAGACTGATTACTATTTGGTGTATTAGAAAGAGCAGCAGATGATGTTTTACTATCCCCCATTACAGGCTCGCTATCGCTCGCCAGGAAATAATCGACACCTAAATGGCACGATAGATCTTAAAATTTATAATGAAATGGGACGAAAGGTCTTAAAATCGCCAAACAAATGGGCCGAATGTCTAAAAATCTCAACACTAATGGGACTAAACACGAGGGAGAAAGGGGACCAGAAAAACGACCGTCTCCCCTTAAGATGTTTGCCCCGTTAGTTTGTCGATTTTGAAAAAAACACTTACATACTTCTAGTGCTAAGTACCGAATAAAAAAACAAGTTCACTTTACAGTATTCTATAACAAAATAACAAATAATTAATAATTAATGATTTAAAGGATTTAAAGTAAAATAATCAGTGTCGTCCAAGCATGGGTTATAATCCGAACATTGGCATTGGTCTCCCCTTTCATGCCCCCCCCCCCCCCCCCCCCTCATCTCCTAGTTTATACCCAGGAATATTGAATTATAAACATAATTAGTTTTCAGAGTGAAGCAATGTAAGTAATATTCCCTTTATACACCGTTTACAACTCAAATAATTTTATGTTATTTATTTATTTTTATTTGTTTTCAACATAGGAAAGACCAAAGGCATCTTGGATGAAACAAATTACGATCCTCAAGTGGTCTGCAGACATTACCGTCATATGTTAGTAAAGACCAAAGGCATCTTGGATGAAACAAATTACGATCCTCAAGTGGTCTGCAGACATTACCGTCATATGTTAGTAAAGACCAAAGGCATCTTGGATGAAACAAATTACGATCCTCAAGTGGTCTGCAGACATTACCGTCATATGTTAGGAAAGACCAAAGGCATCTTGGATGAAACAAATTACGATCCTCAAGTGGTCTGCAGACATTACCGTCATATGTTAGGAAAGACCAAAGGCATCTTGGATGAAACAAATTACGATCCTCAAGTGGTCTGCAGACATTACCGTCATATGTTAGTAAAGACCAAAGGCATCTTGGATGAAACAAATTACGATCCTCAAGTGGTCTGCAGACATTACCGTCATATGTTAGGAAAGACCAAAGGCATCTTGGATGAAACAAATTACGATCCTCAAGTGGTCTGCAGACATTACCGTCATATGTTAGGAAAGACCAAAGGCATCTTGGATGAAACAAATTACGATCCTCAAGTGGTCTGCAGACATTACCGTCATATGTTAGTAAAGACCAAAGGCATCTTGGATGAAACAAATTACGATCCTCAAGTGGTCTGCAGACATTACCGTCATATGTTAGGAAAGACCAAGGCATCTTGGATGAAACAAATTACGATCCTCAAGTGGTCTGCAGACATTACCGTCATATGTTAGGAAAGACCAAAGGCATCTTGGATGAAACAAATACGATCCTCAAGTGGTCTGCAGACATTACCGTCATATGTTAGTAAAGACCAAAGGCATCTTGGATGAAACAAATTACGATCCTCAAGTGGTCTGCAGACATTACCGTCATATGTTAGGAAAGACCAAAGGCATCTTGGATGAAACAAATTACGATCCTCAAGTGGTCTGCAGACATTACCGTCATATGTTAGGAAAGACCAAAGGCATCTTGGATGAAACAAATTACGATCCTCAAGTGGTCTGCAGACATTACCGTCATATGTTAGTAAAGACCAAAGGCATCTTGGATGAAACAAATTACGATCCTCAAGTGGTCTGCAGACATTACCGTCATATGTTAGGAAAGACCAAAGGCATCTTGGATGAAACAAATTACGATCCTCAAGTGGTCTGCAGACATTACCGTCATATGTTAGTAAATAAAAAAACAATGCTGTATGATAAAAATACCAAAAAAATTTGGGCATTACAAAGTTATTTCCTAATGTTATTTAATTAATTGTACAGTAGTGAACATTCATTCAAATACAAACTTATTCGAAGCGGTTTCGGGTTGAATTGAATCTCCTTAATAATTCTTACTGAGCATTTGCATTTCAGAGATTCGTTTAATAAGTTCGAGACTTCAAAATCGATCAGAATTAATTACCACTACTGTACTGTACATTGTCATTACAGTGTAATAAGAGGAGATTAATTGAAACAATTGTAATTACCACCAACTGATATAATACAGAAATCAATCCTACCTAATATTTTTAATCTTTGAATCTTTATACCGAGTCGTAAAACATTTTCGGAATTTCATTCAAGATAGGAACGATCAGCCCGCAATGAATCTATGAATCAAGAACTATGCTTCATAAACGATTGAATTACCTTCAACTACGTTTGGGTACTCGACGCCAGACTTGGGCCTCAGCATTATACCCCTTGACCTGAGTTGCAAATGTTACATATTTTTTTTTACGCTAATCTGTTTAAAATAATTTGTATTTTTCTGCTAACTACCTAATATCATCACCATATTCTAAGATAATTTGATTTCGTAATTTCTGTGTGAATATGTAAACCTTTACTTTCCCTTTAGTTAAGTCCATAGTAAACATGTTAATCATGTATCAATTATTTAGTGCTTTATTTGTAACCCTGTTTTGCTAGATTTCTAAATAAGCATATATCTCATTAATAACACTTTTTTGGGGAAAATGTGATACGACAATATATGTTTATTTTCCATTTTACATTGTATTCGTCATAGTCTTTAACAGTTATTTCAATACACTCTGTATACATATACTGTAAATATACAGGGTGTTCCAGAAATATGTGCCGAAAATCAGGGGATGTATTCCTGACACATAATTGAATGTAAATTACAAAATGACCATATTGGCAATTCTCAATAGTTTTCGAGTTACAGCACTTCCGAGGTCCGCCAGGAATGTGTTTAAATCCAGGGATTGTACAAAATGTCTGAGACAGATGCGAAATTACTTAACGACCGTAAACTAATACATCACACAGCAAAGATGACACGTTTGTCAGGAATGTGCCGAAAGCTGTAGAATGTACAGTATGTGATAACCTGTACCTAAGTTAGTAATAAGAATCGTAATGATACGTTCGTGTGTGCAGTATCAGATACTGGAGAGAGAGAGAGAGAGAGAGAGATAGTGTTATCACCCTGTACGCGGTAACATACCATAAACGACCAAGGTTTTGCTTAGGTATTTTGTTAATAAATCACGTTGTCCTTGGTAAATGTTTCATTTACACGGAATTTTGAACATTTACTGTAATGTTATTGTCATACTGGAAATACGGTTTTATTTTGTTAATAAATCACGTTGTCCTTGGTAAATGTTTCATTTACAAGCAATTCCCGGAGTAAAACACATTCAAGCAGACCTGTTAGGTGCTGTAACTCGACAACTATTGATATTTGCTTATATGGTCATTTAGTGATTTACATTCAATTATGTGTCAGGAATACATCCCCTGATTTTCGGCACATATTTCTGGAACACCCTGTATATATATATATATATATATATATAATATATATATATATAGGGGTATATATATATATATATATATATATATATATATATATATATATATATGTACTGGTATATATATATAATATAATATATATAATATAATATATTTGAGACTATGAAGAGGTAGTTTCGTTGTCTCGCCCGAATAATTTCGAGCCACTTGTAACTAGTTTGTGCCACACACTCAACAGATGGCGTTAACTATATGTAAATACGTAAATGTTAGTGTACATAATATGGGATTTAGACATTAAGAATGGGTATAACCATATTTTCTATATTCATTTAGATCTTAAGATAACTGTATATACAATATTTTGCCATTAATTGTTATTTAGAAAGCACATTAGTATTCGTCCGTTATTAATATGGCAGGGACTACTTTATTATATTGAAAAAATTCCCAAACTCGTCAGTGTGAACATGGTCTCCGTGTGTAGTGGGTGTACTCCTATGCCTAACATCATCATCAAGACTACACATGAGGATAACAAAAGGTTAGTCTTGTATCCGATATACTAGGTGATAGGTAAAGGTTAGTCGGTAATTCTGCATAACTACTACTCCTGTTATTTTAGGTTTTCTTTATTTTCTTTATGTATTTTAATGCATTGTAAGTGTGTATTTTATTGTTAGAAAGTGCGGAAAGCACTTTTTATTAGCATTTGCAGGTCAATATACAGGAGGCGCTACAATATTGGTAAAAAATTAAGCTCAATAGCATGTGATTAAGCGATTTTTCTCCAAATTGTTGATGTAGGTGTCATTCCCGGGAAACTAACATAATACATATTATATGGATATTTACGTTTTAAGGGTTTGTTTACACTTCTTCTTTTTCGTCTTCATCTGGGAGACTTCTTTTTCGTGACTGTCAGTCAACAACTGAGACATCTGGTGGCGAATGCAATGAACTATACTGGTGGCGTCGTAGCCAAAGTAATCACCCTACCTAATTCATGCCAAGAGTACTCGAGTTCACTGACACGTGATGTCTATCGACCAATCAGGTGATGCCATGATTTGGAAAACAGGTGGCCCAGGATATAAGCTGTCAGTTTGACTCTGGCCAGCTTGTGTAGAGGGTGTGAGCCGATCAAAGCTTTTTCCACCGTCTTTAAAAACACTGAGGCTGCTTAAGACCTTTTCGCCTTCCAATAAGTGTAAACTGTCCAAAGTGCAATAACCAGTGTTCCAAATACAGCTGACGAGGACAGCTGGTTTTGAAATGCACATACACTTGTTTTACATGGAAAAATTCGAAACAAAAATCCACCAGCTGTTGACCAAGATGAGTGGTGATCGAGCCTCCAGCGGCCAGCCAGGCAGCCCAGTACCTCCTCTGTTCATTAAGGTTAGTTGGTTGGTTGGGACAACATAAAGGAGCCGGACCACAGCTAGCTAGGGAATCTTAATGGGTCATCGCAAAGTAACATAAAGTAAAAGATTTTTTCGCATAGGATTAAACTGGCATGCAAGGGCTAGTTTGTTACCATACTGATGTTTTGGACCGACAGTTAGCCCATCGATCTTTTTAGGCCTAATAGGTCCGGTAGAGCATAGGCTATACATCATTGCTATATATGTCATTAAGAGCTGAAATGTATTATAAGGGAGAACAAAAATAACATAAAATACATAGGCCTACTGTAAAACAACAAGTTTTTCAGCCAGTACCCAACCAGCGGGGGTGTGGGGGCGGCAGCCCCCACCAATAATACTAGGTTAGGTTAGGTAAGGTTGTTAGGTTAGGCTAATGTTAACCCCATTCTTACTAGGTTAGGTTAGGTAAGGTTGTTTGGTTAGGCTAATGTTAACCCCATTCTTACTAGGTTAGGTTAGGTAAGGTTGTTAGGTTAGGCTAATGTTAACCCCATTCTTACTAGGTTAGGTAAGGTTGTTAGGTTAGGCTAATGTTAACCCCATTCTTACTAGGTTAGGTTAGGTAAGGTTGTTAGGTTAGGCTAATGTTAACCCCATTCTTACTTCGTTAGGTTAGGGTAATGTTAACCTTATGAAAACCCAAATAAAGATTTTATTAGGGTTACTGTGTAATTTTAACATGAACATTAGTAAAATCCGAGCCTTGGCTCGTGTTTTCGAAATGTTGGGTTATATGGGTATGGAAATTTACAAAACCCGAGCCAACATGTTAATAAGGTTACTGTGTTATTTTCATTTTTAAATTAGTTTAATCCGAGCCAAGTTTCGTCAAAACTTGGCTCGGGTTTTCAAAAAGTCAGGTTTTATGGGTCTGGAAATTGACAAAACCCGAGCCAATATTTTACCAAGGTTACTGTGTTTTTTTCATTTTTACATTTGTTAAATCCGAGCCAAGTTTCGTCAAAACTTGGCTCGGGTTTTCAAAAAATCAGGTTTTATGGGTCTGGAAATTGAACAAACCCGAGCCAAATTTGGGTTACAAATGTGTATTATCGTGTTCGGTTCAATGTTATTTTAATACCACGAATTTTGTTGATATATTTGAAGATAAATATTGAATCTATATGCTCTAAAGATCATAAGAAAATTCGAGTATAACTAAATAAGTTGGTCACCAATTATTTTGCAATATTTGAAAACAAATATGGATTTTATATGCTCTAAACATAATATGAAAATGTGTTTTAAGCCTCGGCAAAACCTAATAAAAATATATGGTACTAAAATGGAATTTTGTCGAAACATGGTTGTCAATACCTTCCTATAGACGGCACCGATTCGTACACACGCCATTTTCACCTGTGTCCCGAGGTCTGCCCACCAGATTTTTAGTCCACTCCACCTGCCCATCTCTGTCGATAGGTTGGGTTGTTTGGTTAGGTTAATATACTAGGTTTCAGAAACAAGATTCGTAGTTGCGGTAGTATTTACGGTATCTGGACACTTCGAGCGAATTCATATTCGAGCGGAGGCGCATTTAGGTTAGGTTAGGTTAGGTTGGATTGTGCATCCGCTCGATCAGGAATTCGCTCGAAGTGACTCGCATTCGTATTTACAGATACGGCCGAATACCGGTAGGCTACTAAATGGGCGCCGGCCCAACCGCCATGTTGTATCCCACGTAGGCCTACTAGGTACTACGGACACATTGTAGGCGTTAGGTGTGGATTAGGCTTGTATCCAATGTACTAGGTCTATGTTACTGGATATTTATGATTTAAATAAGTGCTAAGTTTTCGATAAATTTGGTTATATGGCTTTGCAATGAGGGAAATCATGAGCCGATTTCCGACATTTAGTTAGTCTTTTTCGGGTCAATATACAGGAGGCGCTACAATATAGGTAGCAAAATTCTAATGGTAGTTTTGGGTTCCTATCATCATATGCTTCATTTCTATATACTTTTTATCCCCGGGAAAAAAAACAAAAAATCTTGGGTTTTTTATTTTTTTCTTGGATTTTTTTTAATTTTTGTTATTAACCTAACCAAAAAACCTAACCTAACCTAATCTAAATGTATTTGGGGGCTATTAGGTTAGGTTAGGTTAGGTTTTTTGGTTAGGTTAATGACCAAAACAAAAAATCCCAAGAAAATAAATGAAAAATCCCAAGATTTTTTTTTTTTTTCCCGGGGATAAAAAGTATATAGAAATGAAGCATATAATGATAGGAACCCAAAACTACCATTATAATTTTGCTACCTATATTGTAGCACCTCCTGTATATTGACCCTTTTTCGATTCTCAAAATACGATCCAAGTTTTGCCAAAAATTGGCTCGGGTTTTCCAAAATTATGCTTTTTGGGGTTTGCAATTTAGGGAAACATGAGCCAAAATTCTAAATTAGGTTACTGTAATTTGTTTACTTTTAAAATTCGCAATATCCGAGCCAAGTTTTGCCAAAACTTGGCTCGGGTTTTATGCCTTTGCAATTTCGGGAAACCTGAGCCAAATTTCTAAATGAGGTTACTGTCATTTTGTTGTCTACAAACTCTCAAAATCCGAGCCAGCTTTGGCCAAAACTTGGCTCAGGTTTTCGAAATATTGGGTTTTAGGCCTTAGAAATACCTTAAAACCCGAGCCAAGTTTGGTCAATATTTACGAGTCACACCACAGCTGGGATCTCATTTTTAACGGTAGTTTTGGGTTCCTATCATTCTATGCTTCATTGCTATATACTTTTTATCCACCGGAAAATATATTTTTTTTCTTGGCTTTTTTTTTTTTTTTTAGCCTTGGGTAGCATTAACCTAACCAAAAAAAAAAACCTAACCTAACCTAATAGCCCCCAAATACATTTAGGTTAGGTTAGGTTAGGTTTTTAGGTTAGGTTAATGCTAAAAAAAAATAAAAAAAATAAAAATAAAAATAAAAAACAAGAAAAAATAATATTTTCCGGTGGATAAAAAGTATATAGTAATGAAACATAGAATGATAGGAACCCAAAACTACTATTAGAAATGAGATTCCAGCTGTGGTGTGACTCGTAAATATTGACCCCAAGTTTTGCTAAAATACGTTTTAATCGCCGTTTTACGCATTTAACCCCTCATTTTCCCTGTACTTCATCGCCCTCCCCACTATCGGGCGGCGTGTCTTAAGATCGTTGTATAATGGAGAAAACGGTTTCGCCGAGGGTTGTAATTATTTCCAAACACTATAATTATATTGATGGAAACTAACAGGGAAAAATAAAAAAAATCCATGGGAAAATTGGTGACCATCTTATTTAGTTTTTCCAAAATTTGTTTTAACCCTCGGCAAAACCTAATAAACAAGTATGGTACTAACATTTATTTTTCGTAACAAGGTTGTCAATACGGTACTTCCAGTTATTGACAGCTCTAAAGATCATATGAAAATGTGTTAAACCCTCGGAAAAACCTAATATAAAAGTATGCTACTAAAACTTAATTTTCATAACAAGGTTGTCAATACGGTACTTTCCCGTTATCAATGTACAATCAAAGCTGAAGATTGCAGAGTAAACACCGTAGACTTCATCGACTTTCTTTCACCTTAGTTGGCTTAGTATAATCGACAGCCAATTTGTTTTTTTTTATTTACTAAGGGATTAGTACTCGACCAGCGGGGGTGTGGGGGCGGCAGCCCCCACCCATAATACTAGGTTAGGTTAGGTAAGGTTGTTAGGTTAGGCTAATGTCTTTTCAAATCACTATCAGGGGGCGTGTCTCAACATCGATCGATAGGCCTAATGGGGAAAATAGGTTTTCCCGAGATTTCTAATTAATTAAAAACACTATATATTGATGCAAATGAACAATTTTGTTTATAAAAAACACTAGGAAAATTTGTGGTATTAAAATAAAAAAATTCCCTCCATTTCTATGTCACAATTTTTTTTGACATATTTGAAGACAGATATGGAATCTATATGCTCTAAACATCATATTAAAATTAGTTTCGATAAATCTACAGTTATACTACCCCTCCCCCACTACCCCCACCACCTCCCCCCTTCAAAACACGCCTTTTAGCGTGTTTTTGGATGGTTCAGCAGACGCGGAAACTGGAAAAAACTTATTTTGATAAAAATGTATCAACCAGATACAAGTTTTTCAGGTAATTTGTTGTTTTTTTATTTTTTATTTGATCTACAGTGTTGTTTAATACCGAGGGCCGTCACATTTTAGTATTTTTAACATTAGCCTAACCTAACCTAACTTAACCTAACCTAACTGAAAACTAACCTGTCTCGTGACCAGTCTAAACCCAGCTCACGTTCCCTGTTTATGGGTGCGTGACGGTCTAAACCCAGCTCACGTTCCCTGTTTATGGGTTCGCGAAGGTTTGTAATACTTCAATGTATCTATTTCAAGTCAAATATACATTTCCGCGCATCATCAAACCATACTAAGTCTACTACTAATAATATTAACCCATTAGTACCAACAGAATAGCGACAAAATAGGGGTAGTATAACTGTAGATTTATCTTAGTTTCAACCCTCGGCAAAACCTATTAAAAAAAAACGGTAACAACATGTCTACCTACCGTAAAACGGTTGTCAATACTCTCTTATAGACGGCGCGGCTTTCAGCGACGCCATTTTGTCGTCAACTGGAGAGCTCTATCCCTCAACTTTTTTAATACTGTCATATACTAGGTGTTAGGTGACACTTACCTTTGTATGTGTAAGATACCGAAATACTATCCAAGATAATAGTATTCAATACCTGCCGTTTTCATAAATATAATAGAAACCATAACAATTCGCTCGTATGCGTCTTCGCGCGAATTCATTATTAATTTGCGCGAATGCGCCTACTGTCGAAGTGTCCAGATACCGTACCAGGTACTAGTGACATATACTAGGTGTTAGCTGAGGGTTATATTTGCATTCCACGTACTGGGTACTAGGGATATATACCAGGTGTTAGGTGAGGGCTACTTCTGTATCCCACGTACTGGGTACTAGTGACATACTGTATACTAGGTGTTAGGTGAGGGCTGGCTTTGTATCCCACGTACTGGGTACTAGTGACATACTGTATACTAGGTGTTAGGTGAGGGCTGGCTTTGTATCCCACGTACTGGGTACTAGTGACATACTGTATACTAGGTTAGGTGAGGGCTGGCTTTGTATCCCACGCACTGGGTACTAGTGACATACTGTATACTAGGTGTTAGGTGAGGGCTGGCTTTGTATCCCACGTACTGGGTACTAGTGACATACTGTATACTAGGTGTTAGGTGAGGGCTACTTCTGTATCCCACGTACTGGGTACTAGTGACATACTGTATACTAGGTGTTAAGTGAGGGCTACTTCTGTATCCCACGTACTGGGTACTAGTGACATACTGTATACTAGGTGTTAGGTGAGGGCTACTTCTGTATCCCACGTACTGGGTACTAGTGACATACTGTATACTAGGTGTTAGGTGAGGGCTACTTCTGTATCCCACATGCTGGGTACTAGTGACATACTGTATACTAGGTGTTAGGTAAGGGCTACTTCTGTATCCCACATGCTGGGTACTAGTGACATACTGTATACTAGGTGTTAGGTGAGGGCTACTTCTGTATCCCACATGCTGGGTACTAGTGACATACTGTATACTAGGTGTTAGGTGAGGGCTGGCTTTGTATCCCACGGACTGGGTCTAGGTTAGGTTAGGTTCTTTGGTTAGTTATTGGTTTGAACCTCTCACTGCCACTCGTTGCCGGAGTAAGGTATGTCCCATAATACTATGGGTAATTCTGCATAACTACTACTGCTATTTTATGTTTAATTTATTTTATTTGTGTATGTTAATGCTTTGTAAGTGTGTATTTTCTATTTAGAAAGTGAGGAAAACCTAATTTATTAGCATTTGTATTATTAATTGTAATTCCGATACTTCAACAATCTAGGGGAGAGTTTGGGAATGCGGGGTTTTGGGTGGGGTAAAAATAGGGGTATTATGGGAATAACTCTAAAAATTTAATAAATACAATTGAAAAAACACCAAAATGTTGAAATCCGAGCCAAGTTTTGGCAAAAGTTGGCTCGGATTTGGCCAATTTTCAGAGTCCAAAAAGGGCAAAATTGGAAAACAAAATTGGCTCGGATTTCACCCTTTTTCAGCTGAAGAAAACTCCAAAGTGTTGACCAAACTTGGCTGGTGTTTGTCGAATTTTCAGAGTCCAAAATCACAGTAACCTCATTTTGAAAGTTGGCTGGGGTTTTCTTGTTTTTTCACTGTTGAAAAACTCAGTAAGGATGTGGTTAACATTTGCCTAACCTAACCTAACCTAGTATTATGGGTGGGGGCTGCCGCCCCCACACCCCCGCTAAATCCATGAAATCCGAGCCAAGTTTTGTCATTAACCTAACCAAATAACCTAACCTAGTATTATGGGGTTAACATTAGCCTAACCTAACCTAACCTAGTATTATGGGTGGGGGCTGCCGCCCCCACACCCCCCGCTAAATCCATGAAATCCGAGCCAAGTTTTGTCATTAACCTAACCAAATAACCTAACCTAACCTAACCTAGTATTATGGGGTTAACATTAGCCTAACCTAACCTAACCTAGTATTGTGGGTGTTGCCCTTTTTGGACTCTGAAAATTGGCCAAAACTTGGCTCGGATTTCAACATTTTGGGGTTTTTTCAATTGTATTTATTACATTTTTAGAGTTAGGCTATTCCCACTGTCCACAATACCCCTATTTTTACCCCACCCAAAACCCTGCATTCCCAAACTCTCCCCTAGATTGTTGAGGTATCGGAATTACAATTAATAATACAAATGCTAATAAATAGGGCTTTCCTCACTTTCTAAATAGAAAATACACACTTACAAAGCATTAACATACGTGAGTGTGTGTGGGGGGGGGGGGGGAGGGGACCTGAGGATATGTCCCTATATAATGGGCGAAATTGGCCATTTTGACATGGAAAAGACCCTGTAATGCAAGCCCTAAGGGTCTACTTACGGTTATATATTGAAGAAAAATAGCCATACTTGAGAAATATCGCCAAAAATACCCCTAAATGTGAGGAAAACTAACCTGGCATGAGGCCTTCCAGGAGGTTGTGTTTGAAACTGACGTCACACTTCACAGGCGAAGTGCATTTTAACATTGAAAACATATGAGAGGACCACATGCTTTCATTATTTTATTCAAGTACATTGGGGTTTGTAATTGATGATTAATGTTAAGAACGGGGTTTTACTTATAAATATGCATTTCCTACTATTATCACACATCAAAATACCCTTAAATACCTCTAAAGTTGATAACAAACAAAACTTTTTGTTTGCAATTTAATTAAATAAACATTATTGAAATGCTGGGTGTGAAGGGAATTTAACCCTCCCGAAAACTCCCCAGGTTCTGAGATACCTGGCACGGGGTTCAAACCCTGGTTAATGACCTCAGTAGGTCAATTAGACTAGCGCGCTAACCCACTGTAGTACCACGGACGTTCAATAGGCTAAAAACCTTAGTTCTCCTTGAAAGAACCAGGTGATAGTCTCGTGGTGATTCACGTGATAGGTTTATTAGACTTCGCCATCAACGACTATTTTACGATATCCCAGACGTCAACTCGGGTAGTACGGTACTGGGGATGCGGGATTTTCGGTACAGGGCATTAGACTACATCTTTCTTTAACAAGGCTAGTCCATAGCCTCTTTTAAGGTCGTAAGGTATCGTAGCCACATCACCTCAGCAATCTCAATATCCCCAGGCTTTGAGATGCCTGGTGCAGGTTCGTGTTATGGGTGCTCTATCTAGCTACCAGATCACGTTCCATGACTGCCACTAATGAAATGCTGGGTGCGAAGGGAATTTAACCCTCCCGAAAACTCCCCAGGTTTTGAGATGCCTGGCGCGGGGTTCGAACCCTGGTTAAAGACCTCAGTAAGTCGACCAGACTCGTGCGCTAACCCACTGTACTACTACGGACGTTCAATAGGATAACAACCTTAGTTCTCCTTGAAAGAACCAAGTGATAGTCTCGTTGTGATTCACATGATGGGTTTATTAGACTTCGCCATCAACGACTATTTTACGTTATCCCAGATGTCAACTTGGGTAGTACGGTACTGGTGTTGCGGGATATTCGGTACAGGGCATGACAATTATATTGACCCATTGATTATATATATTATGCAGACCACCCACCAATTTTCATAAAGATTCTGAAATGCATGTTGGAATACCTATAAACTGTACTTAATTTTAATGTAAGTTTGATCCTTTGGGCAAATCTATTAAGGGAGAAATTTACATTTAGTATGTGTAAAAATTCGCCCATAAACGGCGGGCCACTATGTTGTTGTAATTTGGGAGCTTATTTCGTCTGTTAATTCACTTTCTCCTTAATTGGGCCCCCAATTAATTAGCACAGGTGATAATGACATACATGATGGGGGGTGGGTGGGGGGCTTAGGGAGGCCAGAGCCCACCTCAACATATTTCGTGTTTCACAGCAATTTCTATTTTATAAACAATCTAAAAAAATCACAGCTTTTTAAAAGTTAATTATGGATGCCAATATAACCTATACTCCATGGTAAAATAAGTGTCAACCCTCTAGAACTTCTATTACGGGAGATACACGAATCTGTAACATATAATCTGTACTTTCTGTAGCCAAATGATATTTGTCCAGCGTTTCCCACAGACGCCGCTCCCTAAGCCAGCCATGATACTAATTCAGGAGGTCTATTATCGTGGATATTTAGTCTACTATAATGTCCTCTGCCTTTCTCTTTGTCAACTAATGATCAACATGTCACTGTTTCTGCCATGTCATTGGTCAATTTTTTATAAGTCACTATATCTTTTGAGTCTTTTGATAAGTCACTGTATCCAATGGCAATCCCAATTAGGCCCCCTGCTGGCAACATAGGTGATGATTTCAATAAGTCACGGGTGTGTGTGTGTGGGGGGTGGGGGGTGGGGGGCAGAGACCCCCCATAACCCACCTGTATCCAATGGCAAATGAAAGCCAACTTTATTTTTGCACTTTCTGCCTTCTTTGACAAAAAAGTTGCCGGGAAGAATGTAGTATCCATGGGTACAGTCGTCATGTCTATATAGGTTGTGCGCTCGAGGTTACGTTTCCGTCAATTTTTTCTGTTATTTGCCCTTTGCTGGCAATATATATAATGATGATAATAAGTAATCGGGGGGGGGGGGGAGAGGAAGAGAGGTGGGGGAGGTTATTACAGTATCCCACGGCAGTCAAAATAGACAGGAACATGATCGCGAGCGGTGGGAGTAGTGTATACAAGGCAGGCGGTACGCCAACTTTTTTAGCACTTTGTACCTTTTATGACTCTACAAAATAGCCAAATCCCAACCATCTTTTGTTTTTGCACTTACTGCCTTATACAAAACTGAATCATAAAATACTAGCCAACTTTTGAAAACTTGGCTCAGGTTTTTTCATTTTGGGGTTTTCTTAAGTTGAACAAAAAAGAAAACCAGAGCCAAATTTCATCATATAAGCCATAATATCGCCCTTTTACGACTTTAACCCCACATTTTCCCTGATTTTCATAGCCCTCCCCACTATCGGGGGCCATATCATAAAACAGCCGGATAAAGGAGAAACTATTTTTGCTAAAGTTGAAACTTATGTCAATCACTATATATTTATGCAAATAAACTAAACACAAAACAAAAATAATGAAAACATTGGTGGGTGGTCTCCTAAATATTTTCCGATTATTATAAGAGAGAGAGAGAGAGAGAGAGAGAACGCGATGCAATATTCTTGTTATAAGAGGTGGTGTATTGATGAGAAGAAATGCTTTTGACTCCACCCTTTCGAGAAGTGTGGTATAATCTAATTTATTTATTTCACTCCCAACCCCAAACACCTCCCAATCAAATTTATGAAAGCTTACTATTTTCCTTTGTAATTCGCCCCATTAGTTTGGCGATTTTAAAACCTTTCGCCCCATTTCTTTGCCACTATCAAGACTGCCGAGGAATGCAAACATTTATCTAAAAGGGGGTAATGGGGGTGATTCTATTCTATCTATTTTTTGTTTTTTTTGTTTTTATCTTATTATTATTAGTTATTATTAATATTATTATTATTATTATTATTATAATATTTGTTAAGTTTGATAGCGGTCTCAAGAGCAAACCCTCTCCCCCCCCCTTTAACCATATATATATATATATATATATATATATATATATATATATATTCTGACATACGGAGCCCTGTATGTTAATTTAAGAGTTAGAATTAGAGTTGAAGGAGTCACACTACCCAAACGGTGAAGCAGACTAGCGAGCGAACGAGCGAGTGGGTAAACCAGCTCGCCCGCATACCTGCAAACAAGCCTTCACACCTGCGTGCGTCATAGGGGACCCTGCAAACTACCTCGATGACCGATGCTATGACGTATGATCGACGCCAGGAGCTGTGACTGGACCAGGCACCTGTTATGTGACTCGAGGAGCTATGATTGGAGCAGGCACCACTCCCCGCCTCCTGATTCGTTCCTACACCATCATTGTTTGGTATATAAGACCCGAGTTGTGGGCATTCAAATCAGTCTCAGTTGGAGTTGGGGAAGGTGAACTTGCAGCTGGAGGAAGACGGGGTGAAGTATTATAATGGGATTGTGACTGTCAGTCAGATTATATAAATGTGTGTTAAGTGTGTTCGGTGTAAACACTTACGTTATGTTGGTTAGTGAGATATGTGATTGGGAATTAACGTGAACGCTATTATTATGTGTTTAACTATTTGATTGCGAATTAACGTTAACGCTACTATTATGTACGTAACTATTTGATTGGGATTTAACGTTAACGCTATTATTATGTACTTAACTATTTTTAGTTGACTAACTTGTGGACTAAAGCAACTCTTTAAGTAATTGGGTTATGATGAAAGTAATACTATTGTTTTATATTAATACTTACGAGTTCTTTCTTTTTCTTTGAATTAAGCTTACATTGCTTAACGGTGCTTAGTACGGTGATGCTATTGTCTCGTATTAGTAATATCGCCTTAGACTAACATGGCTGTGTTAATATTACTTCTAGTGATTTCCTAAGCTGAAGAAAATTCTTTTGCTTCAAAATATTATATTTTGCTTTTCATATTATTTGAGTGAGACCTGAATCGAATCTATGAAGCGATCCTGTAACTTTATTTACTCATAATCAAACCTCAATGTTATGTGGTTAAGAAATACATTTAACTAATTAATTATCTAACTTTTTATGTGACTTTGATATAAATCCTGATGATAATAATAATATAATACTGTTAACGTAAGACAAGAACCAAGAATAATTACATTAAATATAAATAAAAGGACATATAAGAAAACTAGCTATTCATTTCAAAAAGGGTAAGAGACAGAAATATTCTTACTTTAATATTTATCTTTCAAGACTTTTTATAAAATTAATAGTCCTTCTTTAGCTATAACTTATTCGGTTCATAACCATAGCCTACTAAGCTGCGGTTAAATAATAATTCTTTATAAATACTACATGACTTTAATTAGTTTCAGTATTTTTCATAATTAAAGAGTATGTCAATAAAGGATACCAAGTCCTAAGATCCAAAAGGAAAGGAAGCAACAACAGGAAATAATTTTATTAGATTTTACTTTTGTTTTGCCTTCAGCTGACTGATACCTTAATATAGATCTCTGTGCTATCTAGATTCATCAAGTTAACCACTTGAGGATCAAGATACGTAACAGAAGAGTGGCGACCTTGCCAGGATTCGTTTCATACAGTTTCACTCAGTTTCATTAAAGTTTCACTACTTAAAAATCAAATATTAATCATGCCTCAACTAATTAATGACGAAGATGCTCGAGTTTTCATAGAATCAGAACCCACATCCCCTGATATTGACTGTCTGTCAAAATCCGAACTGAAAGTGCTTGCCTCACATCTCCAATTAACTGTCTCAAACATGTCTAAAGTAGAGGTGGCTCAGACCATAAAAACCCACCTGTTCCCTGTAGATGGCGGGGAGGGTGACGGAGCAGTTGGTGTGATCCCGAGTAAACCTAGCCAACTTGATGTACAATTGCCAGCTGGTTTGACCGGTGATCAAATATTCGAACTAGAACTAGCCAGAATAAAAGCAAATACCGAAGAAACTAGCATAAAATGTGAATATCAATATCGTACGGCTCAACTAAATGTCAATACAAATGCTCCCGAAATTGCTCCCCCTCTGGGATTGACTATGACTAGTGTCATTCCACCTTTCACTGAGGATAATGTGCAGGATTTCTTTGTTTGTTTGAGGAAGTTGCTGGAGGTATGAAGTGGACAAGAGATCAATGGCCTTTTATGTTACAAACTGTTTTGACAGGGCAGGCTCGAGCCACGTATTTGTCAGAAGTAGCAGAAGTTAGGCAGGATTATGACAATCTCAAAGAAGCTATCCTAAAAACCTATCAATTGCAGCCTGAGGCTTACAGGCAATCTTTCCGTAAAAACCAGAAGAAAGTAGAAGAAACCCATAAGGTATTTGCCAGGACCATGACTAAAACTTTCAATCATTGGGTCAAGAGTAAGAAACTCACAAGCTACAACGATCTGAAGGAGTTGGTCCTGTTAGAAAATTTCCTATGGAAAATTTATTCTTCTGTATCCTATCATTTAAAGGGGAAAAAGGTAGATTGTCTTGCCGACGCTGCTGACATGGGTGACACATACGTGCTCAACAACAAATTTTGTGGAAAGAAGCCCTACGATAATTCTAGTTCTAATTTTAAGTATCCCAATCACAAATCTGACAGACCCAGTCACAAGCCTATAACGTCTTCCCCAGCTAGCCAAAACAGAATTGTTTCCCCAACTAAAAATGCGACTCAGGGCAATGGTAACAGAGGTGGGCCCCAAACTAATAGTAATGCTCAAAGAGGGAACGTTCCCGTATCCCCTAAAGTATGTACTTTTTGTGGCAAGAGAGGCCACCTAGCTTATCAGTGCTGGGCCAAGGAGAGAACAGAGAGATCGGGGCAGACAGTTGCCGCTGTATCTCAAACTCCATATGTGCCTGTAATGCAGGACTCCCGACAGAAGGAGTACCTAGCACCAAAAGTTCCTTTAATGCAGGACTCCCGACAGAAGGAGTACCTAGCACCAAAAATTCCTGTAATGCAGGACTCCCGACAGAAGGAGTACCTAGCACCAAAAGTTCCTTTAATGCAGGACTCCCGACAGAAGGAGTACCTAGCAGCTAACGTAAATCATCTAGACAGGGGTGTAGTAGCATGTGTGGTGCAACCCACTAGGGTTAAGCCAATAATAATTTCACCATCAGTGCAGGACAGTTACCGTCCCTTTATTTCATCTGGCAACGTGAGATTAAATGGTTGTATGCATGAGGTAAAAATTCTGAGAGACACAGGTTCTACTAGCACCCTCATGGTGAATCCTTACACTGAGTGCCCACCTGGCGAACCAGTTGTAATGAGAGGTGCTGGAGGCCAATTTTATGCACACTTGGTAAAAGGCGAAATTGAATGCGAGTTACTACAGGGTGAGGCCACCATAGCTTTGTGTAGGTCCCAAGATATCCCTGTGCCTGGGGTAACACTCCTTTTGGGGAATGATGTAGCAGGTGAGAAGGTCCGACCAGACCCCATTTTGTCACTTTCCCCTGTTAACGAGCCACTAACCGGTGAGCTCGAAAAGGAGATGCCAACAGTTTTCCCTGTGTGTGCTGTCACACGTTCAATGTCTCCAGTAGCAGTTCCCTTAGACAGAAATGTACCGAATGTAAGAGTTGATGAAAGGGATGATGAGAGTGTGAATGACGCTCCAACTGTGCCTGATGATGTGACTGAGGTGGATTTATCTGACACCTTTATGGCTCATCTTGACCCTAACGATGACCATGAAACCCCTCCAAATTGTCCTAGTGGCCTGGTAGAGCTACAGAGAGATGATAGTGAATGCAAGGAGTTAGCTGCCAGGTCCGTGAGTGAAGAGGAATGTGAGAAGGAGGGTGGTGAATGTTTCTACCTCAAAGGAGGAGTATTGTGGCGTAGATGGAGACCGCCACACAGACCAATCGATGACGGGGCTTGGGACGTCCATCAAGTAGTAGTCCCCAAACCTTGTCGTAGAGATATCATGGAAATGGCACATTGTATACCATTGGCAGGACACCTAGGTGTGAGAAAAACTCTAGACAGAATCAGAGCCCACTTTTACTGGCCAGGAATGCGTGCAGATGTAGTGGAGTTTTGTAGAGTATGTCACACTTGCCAGATGACAGGAAAACCCAATCAGAAGGTGCCCGTTTTCGAGAATCCTTTTACTCGGGTGGTAGTGGACATTGTAGGCCCATTGCCTAAGACTTCCCAAGGTAACATTTATTTATTAACTATCATGGACATGGCAACTCGCTACCCAGAGGCTATACCCTTAAGGACTACCTCTGCTCCAACTGTTATCAAGGAACTGCTCAAATTCTTCACCAGAATGGGTTTCCCCCATGAGGTGCAAAGTGATCAAGGAACTAATTTTACCTCTAACATTTTCCAGCAGTCCCTGAAGGAGTTGGGTATCGAGCATGTAAAGTCTAGCACCTACCACCCAGAGAGTCCAGGGGTTCTCGAACGATATCATCAGACATTAAAGGGAATTTTACGTAAGTATTGTACAGAGACCGGAGTTGAGTGGGATAAGGGGGTACCTTTTCTTTTATTTGCTACTCGTGAGGTTCCAACTGAATCCCTGGGTTTTTCCCCTAATGAGCTAGTTTTCGGTCACCAGGTAAGAGGTCCTTTGCAACTATTGCAGGATAGCCTAGTTGGCCAGGAGGGGAACCAAAACCTCCTCAAGTATGTTTCAGATTTCAAAACCCGGCTGAGATCCTCATGTGAGTTTGCCGCTCAAAACTTGACAGTGGCTAAAAGCTCCATGAAAAAATGGTATGACAGAAAAGCCCGTGAGAGGGAGTTTCAGCCCGGTGATGAGGTTTTGGTCCTGCTCCCCCTTTTTGGCCAACCTTTATCTGCCAAGTTCAGGGGCCCATATATCAGCAAGATTGACTTGATGAAGGGATATTGGCAAGTAGCTCTCACCCCTAGAGCGAGGGAAATATCATGCTTTGTAGTCAACAATCAAGCCTTCTGCTGTAACGTAATGCCCTACGGCTTGAAAAACGCCCCAGCTACATTCCAGCGCCTCATGAATTTGGTGACTGAAGGGGTACCTGGGTGTGTTGTCTACATCGATGATATTCTTATCTTTTCACAGTCATGGGAGGAGCATCTTTACCAACTTAGATTGCTATTCTTAAATCTTGCTGATGCCAATCTGGTGGTTAATCTTAAGAAATGCACCTTTGTAAAGAGTACGGTCCAGTATCTAGGATATACGGTAGGTCAGGGGCAGGTTGCACCTCCTCAAGCAAAGGTAGAGTCTATTCTAGAATTCCCAACTCCTAGCACTAAGAAACATATCCAAAGGTACCTAGGCATGATTGGCTATTATAGGCGTTTCATTATAAATTTTTCAAAGTTGACAGCTCCCCTGACAGATCTTCTCCGTAAGGATGTGAAGTTGTGTGGTCCTCTGAATGTGAAGAGGCCTTTATTGCTACCAATATATATTATCTAATTATCCTGTACTCCGAGCTCCTGATTTTAACAGATCTTTTTCCCTGGCAGTGGATGCGAGCAATACCGGGGTTGGTGCAGTGTTGCTCCAGGAAGACGACTGTGAGGTATTGCATCCTGTGTGCTATTTCAGTAAACAATTAAATTCTGCCCAACGTAACTATTCAGTCATTGAGAAGGAGCTGTTAGCATTAATTTTATCCCTTCAATACTTTGCTGTCTATGTGCAATCTGCCTCTGGTGCCATCACTGTATATACTGACCATCACCCCTTAAAATTTGTGCATAGGTTCCAAAATAAAAACCAACGACTGACCAGGTGGAGTTTGTTGCTGCAGGAATACTCCCTGGATGTCAAACATATTAAGGGGGTCCAGAACGTGCTAGCCGATTGCCTATCACGTATCTGTTAAAGATTACATTTACCAGGTTGGCCTCATGCAGCAGTAAGTTTAACTTAATGAGAGGATTTTGGCAATTAGCTCTCCCTTGTAGCGAGGTAAATGTCATGCTTTTGTAGTGCGCTTTCAAGCCTTCAGCTGTGAGATAATGCCTTGCAGTTCGAATAACGCTCCAGCTACGTTTCGGCTATGTTCTGATGTGGTACCTGGAGACGTTGCCTACTTTGGGTGATATCCTTATTATATCCTCATTATAATCTTGCTGTTGCCAATCTGGTGGTGAATCTATTTATGTATTATGTTTAATATTATGTACTATACTCCTTAAACTCTTTTCTAGGGGGGAGGTCTGACATACGGAGCCCTGTATGTTAATTTAAGAGTTAGAATTAGAGTTGAAGGAGTCACACTACCCAAACGGTGAAGCAGACTAGCGAGCGAATGAGCGAGTGGGTAAACCAGCTCGCCCGCATACCTGCAAACAAGCCTTCACACCTGCGTGCGTCATAGGGGACCCTGCAAACTACCTCGATGACCGATGCTATGACGTATGATCGACGCCAGGAGCTGTGACTGGACCAGGCACCTGTTATGCGACTCGAGGACTATGATTGGAGCAGGCACCACTCCCCGCCTCCTGATTCGTTCCTACACCATCATTGTTTGGTATATAAGACCCGAGTTGTGGGCATTCAAATCAGTCTCATTTGGAGTTGGGGAAGGTGAACTTGCAGCTGGAGGAAGACGGGGTGAAGTATTATAATGGGATTGTGACTGTCAGTCAGATTATATAAATGTGTGTTAAGTGTGTTCGGTGTAAACACTTACGTTATGTTGGTTAGTGAGATAATTATGTGATTGGGAATTAACGTGAACGCTACTATTATGTGTTTAACTATTTGATTGCGAATTAACGTTAACGCTACTATTATGTACGTAACTATTTGATTGGGATTTAACGTTAACGCTATTATTATGTACTTAACTATTTTTAGTTGACTAACTTGTGGACTAAAGCAACTCTTTAAGTAATTGGGTTATGATGAAAGTAATACTATTGTTTTATATTAATACTTACGAGTTCTTTCATTTTCTTTGAATTTAGCTTACATTGCTTAACGGTGCTTAGTACGGTGATGCTATTGTCTCGTATTAGTAATATCGCCTTAGACTAACATGGCTGTGTTAATATTACTTCTAGTGATTTCCTAAGCTGAAGAAAATTCTTTTGCTTCAAAATATTATATTTTGCTTTTCATATTATTTGAGTGAGACCTGAATCGAATCTATGAAGCGATCCTGTAACTTTATTTACTCATAATCAAACCTCAATGTTACGTGGTTAAGAAATACATTTAACTAATTATTAAATATTATCTAACTTTTTATGTGACTTTGATATAAATCCTGATGATAATAATAATATAATACTGTTAACGTAAGACAAGAACCAAGAATAATTACATTAAATATAAATAAAAGGACATATAAAAAAACTATCTATTCATTTCAAAAAGGGTAAGAGACAGAAATATTCTTACTTTAATATTTATCTTTCAAGACTTTTTATAAAATTAATAGTCCTTCTTTAGCTATAACTTATTCGGTTCATAACCATAGCCTACTAAGCTGCGGTTAAATAATAATTCTTTATAAATACTACATGACTTTAATTAGTTTCAGTATTTTTCATAATTAAAGAGTATCAGTCAATAAAGGATACTAAGTCCTAAGATCCAAAAGGAAAGAAAGCAACAACAGGAAATTATTTTATTAGATTTTACTTTTGTTTTGCCTTCAGCTGGCTGATACCTTAATATATATCTCTGTGCTATCTAGATTCATCAAGTTAACCACTTGAGGATCAAGATACGTAACAATATATATATATATATATATATATATATATATATATATATATATATATATATATATATATAGCATCCTTGTATTGAGTATTGTTCACATGTGTGGGGAGGATCCTCTCTAACAGCACTCCTAGACAAAGTAGAAAGGAACGCCTTTCATATCATTAATTCACGTCCACTCACCAACTCTCTCTCTTCGCCGCAATGTTGCATCTCCTCGCTATTATATTGCTACTACAATAATCAGTTCCTCAGAGCTCTCCCAGTGTATACTACCTCCTCCATGTACTGTACGTGATACCCGTCTTGCAACACAATCCCACCCCTACTCTGTTCAGCTCTCCAACCCAAGATTGAAACGTTACTCTGTCTTTCTTCTATTCAACAGCTGAGCTCTGGAACTCTCTCCCATAATCAGTCTTTCCCTCTTCCTATGACTTAAATTGCTTCAAACTCCGTTTGTCCAGGCATTTTGGCTCGAATGTCCCTTGATTCTGGCCCTGTCACTCTTTCAACTATGGGGGAGACACTCGCTACAGGCAGTTTTGCCTTTTGTCTCCCTCACTCACATAGAAAAAATAAATAAAAATATATATATTATAGGCTTGATTCCCGGAGGGAAGTAAAGAAAACCTAATATTTAGTAGGGCCCGTAATCATTGACGATATGCCTATTAGTATAATAGTCTCCCATCAAACACCGCGGTCGCTAGTTTGAATCTACCGCGCGGGAGGACAGCAGTACAACTTCGTAAGTGCAACGCGTATTCTCTTATGGAATCGTCTTTATGATTGGGTACTGACTACGAAAAAACTTCATAAAAAATTAAAATGAACTTAATACTTGCTATACTCAAGCTTCCCAATGCGTGGATTTTTTGCGTATGGATTCCTGACGCTGGCCCTCTAGCGTCCATACTTCCTTCACTCACATACCAAGATTCAACTCAGAAATCCAGCGAATGGGAAGGGGATGGCAGGGAGGGCACTAACATGGTCAATGATTACGGGGCCCTACTAAATATTAGGTTTTCTTTACTTCCCTCCGGGAATCAAACCTATAGTTTAATAGTGGCCCCTCCATCATTGACGATATGCCTGATATGTAAGATTGGAAGGGGACATTCGTGACAATATCAAAACCACCAACCTAAATACCATAGGTAACAGAGAATCCGTATAACATTTTAAGTTTTTTATTGCGTTCATACAATATATAAAAATATAAAAGGAGGTAAGCAGTGCGTTACTTCGAAGAAGATCTGCTTGTACATGACTGGACCTTCACTTGAGATCTATTGCACGTTTAGTGAGAACATTCTTGTACTCTAGAACCCTAATCCTTAGGATCATGTTCTGGCCTTAAAATTATTTGTACAATAAAATCTGTTTGTACATTTTGTTAATACTACATAGATACAACTATGATAGATTTCTTAAAATAAAAATAAAATTTGATTAACTGTATAACCAGTTCTATTCATATCACAGCTCGTTATTTATCACAATCTCCGGCGGAAGGGTTCTAGTGGGTCTTAGGGCTATCTTGCACATACCCCCCCTTTTTCGCCTGAAGAATAAACTTAAAACAATTAGCACATGGACTGCTAGACCCGTTGCCGTAATGCTGCACAGGTCCGCTTTGGCTTGTCCAGGGCGACCGATAGGTATCACGTAAGGAATGTGTGATTAGACGCCCACAACCGATTGTCGGCTATGTCGTTAATGGAATTTTTTTGCATAAACCGGAGGGAGACCGCCCACTTTTCAATATTGTGGGCTCTGCCTACCACGCCGGGATTACTTTCCTTAATTACATCTACGAGTAAAGAAGCTAATTTCGTTCTCGTGACGCGAGTACCTGTCTGGTTAACCTATAGGAAGCCTGGTTGTAGAGGTTGTGCAATCCTCATAAACTTAACTAAAACTTGTACCGGGCATAAAATGTGATGCGTATGTCCACGTTTAAGCGCCGGAACTGAGAATTCTGAGAAAACATGATCACAGTGTTCGTTTTTGGCAATAAATGTGGGAGACGGCGCGATCTGCACATGTTTGTGCAGTCTCCCAAACCTGAGACAGTTTGGCTCGTTGCTCATCGCCGCTAGCTCTGACACTCTGTTACCTGTCGCCAAAACCATAAGGAACACAGCCTTTTTTAATACTGACTCAAAATCCGGCGCATGGTTAAACTTGCGCGACTGAAGTAATGATAACGCTTTGTCTAGCGACCAGGTAGGCATGAGCTGACGTGGTGGTGGGCGTAATTTGAAACATGCTCTCATGAACCCTTTCTCCTCCGCCTGTGGTATGGATAGACCAGTTAGGTCGAAAAAGGGGTTTCTAATGGCAGAAAAGTGATTCTGTAAAGTAACAACTGAGAAGTGCTTCTGTTCAAACAAATAATCTAAGTATTTAAAAATTAAAACCACTGAGGCATCAGACTGCGCTGTTTCTACTATCCAGGTTGTGAAAGTTTTCCAATGTGATTGGTATTGTCTCCTGGTTGACAGAGTATATTGATTCAGAGATTTACTAGTGACCCTTTGCCCATACCGAGTTAGCCATTTTGCATTGTAAATGTCCATAAGGCAAAAGTTAGCGAGGTCTGAAGGTTGCCAATTGTCTCCAAGTGGAAGGCAGAGACTGGGAGTGACACCGGGTTCCTGCACCATGTTTGCAATTGGTGATACCACACTTGAGCCGGCCACATTGGCGCGATCATCGAGACTATGCCCCGGTAACCCTGTAGTTTGTGAAGTACTTGACACATGAGTGAAGCGTCTGGAGGCGGAAAAAGATAGATTGAATTCCACCTGTTCCAGTCCTCCAGTAAAGCGTCTGGACCCCCCGCCGGAGTTCTTGCCCAGCGGGTCAGATAGAGAGGTAGTCTGTGATTCCCCTCGGATGCAAAGAGATCCATTTGTGGATGGTATGGCTCTGCAATCATCTTGTCGAAGACGGTTTGTTTGAGGGCCCATTCTACTAGGGTGCTCTGTCTCCAAGGCAAGGCGTCCGCCCTGATGTTCGCTATCCCCGGGAGGTAAGATGTGTGTAGATGAATGCTCAGCGATTCGGCCAGAGCAAAAATCTGTTCTGATAACCCCATCAACTCTCGAGACCTCGTTCACCCTTGGCTTCTGAATGCAGTGAACTGCAGTCAAGTTGCCATTCGGAATGCAATTGACTTCCCCTGTAGGGAAGCGCCGTGAGCTTGAAGGAAAAACAATGGAACTAGAAGCTCTTGTTTGTTGATGTGAAAAGTTACGTCTTGGGACCAGAGACCTTGAGCTTGGTGACCTAGGTTGGACTGATAACCCCAGTCAATTACCCCTGAAGCATCTGTGTCTACCCATACTGTAGGTGGAGGAGAAACCCATGTCATTATCGAGTACAATGTTTCGGTCCTTGCCCAGACCGACAGTAAGTTGTGAATTAATCGAGGAATCGGCCATAGTTTTCCCTCCGGCAATAGTGGGAAAAATGTGTTGCCTTCCATGATTAATCTCTTTACTTTCAACCGGCCCAACTTAATTGGATCCAGTTGAGTGAACCGACTAGGGACTCCCACGTTTTCCTCGTCGTATTCAGACTGTGGAGAAAAAGAAACAGTTTCCTGCGAAATCTGTTGTGATTGTCCACACTCTGAGTAAGAGTCAGATTGGCAGTGTTCCAAACCAGTCCTATCCACTGAATTTCTCTTGTGAGAACAAGGAGCGACTTTGCCAAGTTGACCTTGAATCCTAGAGTTTGTACAAGATTTAACACTTCCTTGACATGAGATTGACATAACTCCTCTGACTCCACCACTACTAGCCAGTCGTCTAGATACCACCACACCTTGATACTTTGGGCTAGTAAGGGCATGAGGGCCTGCCGGACTAATTTTGTAAAGATTCTCGGTGCCAGGTTCAAACCGAAAGGCATTCTCTGAAAGACGTAAGTCTCTTGCCTGATCCTCAATGCGAGGAATTTTTGAAACCTTTTGTTTATGGGGATATGCCAATAGGCGTCTTTCAGGTCTAATGAGCACATCCAGCCTTGCGGCGGGAGTGCGAGCCTGATTTGATTAACTGTAAGCATCCTGAAGGGTGAATTGTGAATATGTGTGTTCAGACACGAGAGATCGACTACTGGTCGCATCTGCACACTGTCCCTCTTTGGCACTAGAAATAGTCTGGAGGTGAAAACAGGGCAAGTTGGATCTACTTGGACAATGATTTGTTTGTTGATTGTTACGACCGGCACTACGAAATAAACAAGGGCACTTAATATTGGACTAGAAGATAGGCTATATCTGCAACAACGGTACGCTAATTCCAAACCCTCGAACTATTAAGCCGGTGAACAAAACAATTAAACCCTCCAGAGTTAATCTACTGGATAACGGGGTATCAATTAACTAGGTTTAGTGCACTTCTACAAAGGCTTTCCGGTGATGGCAAAGCCAACTCACAACAGGAGTACTTATGTTACTAAAATGCTCTCAAGTAATAACAATGCTTAAATAAACTATAACAAGATTTAATAAAGGAGTATATGCATACGTTAACTTTAGTGTGAGTCTGAACTCAACACTAAACTCTTCAATGCTCTATGAAAACACTGGAAGTCTAGTCCTACAGCAATCAGATATGGAATCTTCTGAAAACGTCTGATGCTCTAAGATGCTCATCGAATATAGAACAGAAATAATGCAGGGGCAGGACACCAAAGCGTGTATCTTAAATACACCAACAAGTAGGATACATATGTATAAAACAAGGGAGTGCAACAACTCTGTGACAGCACTAATAACAGCCACTCAAAAACAGTACTTCCTTAGCCAACGTAACAGCCAAACTGGGTTGTGCACTATGCATCAACCTAGGCTAAAATAAGGCGTGAATAATTCCTAAAGCATACGCAATTAAAGTTAATAAACACAATGCTGTCTTTCTCACTAATAAAGTCTAGCAGTAGCTAGCATAAAAGGTACAAGGAGCCTAGGCAGAGCGCAAGCATACTCGTAGCCTACTGTCTCCCCTTGAACAGATATCCCTTATGTTATGTTAAGTGAGTAGGAGGCTCTCTTGGTAAGTCCAGATTTCAAGTATCTGGTCTTACCCTGGCGCTCCACAAAGGTCAACAAAATGAGGCAGCAAGAGTAGGCAAAAGCCCTTCGCTTGTATGCTGCTACACTCGCAAAGGAAAAATATGCACAAGGGTTACAGGCTACCTAGCTCCGTCGAAGTCATACAGGCTCTGACTTGCCATATACATAACTCAGACAACGACTAAAGATACCTTCCACTGTCTAGCATTAAATAGTAGGAAAGAACAACTCAATAATTAGAAGCACCCCAATACTATGATACCATGTGACTATGACTCTAATGATCCCTAAAGCTAGTGCAAAACATATATGGGAGAACTGGTGCTGGTAATACGACTGGCCGACTATGGAAGTCGTATGCAGAACCAGAAGGGATAAGTAATTGAATAAAGACAAGAAGTATGGAAAAGAAGAAATTCAGAGAGAGAAACAGTAGTAAAGAGGGTTAGATTGGGGACAGATTGCATGGGACGTCTAGGACCAAGCACAACATACCAAGCTCTGAAGAGGCACGCAAGAAGGATGCCCGCACCACCTTACTAAGACAGCGGCCTCCAATCACAGACGACTACGTCATGAAGAGCAGGCGTCATATGACGCGTCAGGCCCGCCGGCCAATCACAAGCGGGTGGCCCCACCTAAGCAAGGAATGCGCACGTACATACACACACATACTACCACCTCGCTGCTTCTCTTATCTCTCTCTCCTTGCAATTCACTCTACATATTTTATACTCTATCAATGATATAAAATACTTCCAAGTGTCACAGACAAGAATAAAGACCACCACTGATCAGTCTGTGACAACATGAACACTAAGAAAGAAAGAACATCGTTCTACGATTATTATAGCCCATTTCACTGCCCTGGCAAGCGCTAGCGAGTACGAGTACATTCTGGCAAGCTGGCCAGCGTAACACATTTGCGTAACATTTCCTGGACAAGTGACTCCACCTCTAAAGAAACATTGTTGAATTCTAGAGTTTGACGTAAACGAGGTCGCCGGAGCCACTTCCAAGATATGCCTTTGCTTATCACTGTCCTGGCCCATGACCGCCGTGACCAAGCCCTGCGACATGCTCGGAACGACCCAGTTTCTGTACTGGGTCTGTCCGGTAGGACAACTCTCGAGTCCAACTCGCCTGCGGTAGGCCCTGGGAGAGAGAGAGTGTAACTGACTAGTTATTTGGTGGTGGCGGCGGCGGAGTGGGGTTAGACGGCTGGCTAGGTTTGGCATGCGTCTGACCTTGAGTAGGCTTCTGGTATGACTTACCTCTATAGCCTGACTGTTTCCCCTGCCTAGGTCTGTGCTGAGTACCTCCCTGCTGCTGAGGAGGCCTTGGTTCTCGAAAGGACTGTTTAGTTTGAGTAGGAGGGGGCTTCCCACCGCTCTTAGGTTTCGAGTAAGGTTTCTTAAAGGTCTCTTTCTTTGGCAGGGAGGTAACCTGCTTCCACAAATCTACCAAATTGAAAACAATACTCCACGTTTCTGGGGGAAGAAGTGGTGCAGTTAATACCGGGGAAAGAGTTACTCGGTGGGCAATGTCCTCCGGCAACTTCTTTACCAAGTACACCCTTAGATCCTGTCCTGCTCTAACCGCCTCCATGATCGCTATTCTAATATCACCTAAGGATTGAATAGAATTTTGTAGAAGACAATTCTGTGGCTTTCCTTACATGTTAGTGTGATATGGCTGTAATAGTTCTTGTGAGTGACTGGGCAACCTGGCGACTGACGAGGTATTGAGAGAACAGTCTATACGCTTTATTGCGTAGCTTAAAGTCTCTGTCTAAGTGAGACGAAGGGGGTGTGGCGAAAGGTTCATGCAGGTCGTAAAGTGATAGTTTGGGAGCTGCCAGGAATTCAAATAAAGCAGGTGACACTCCGCCTGCTTTGTTAACCGGTAAAGTGATCCATGAGTGAACTTACTGAGGTACCTGATGGGAGGATTTAGTGGTAATAGTAGATGCAAAAACCTGCGCCTCTAGTTCCCAGTCCACCCACGGACCTACACCTACCTGTCCCACCTGCAAGACTGGTGTGTTTGTCTGATCTAGTACCGGGACTGTATCCAGTTCCGGCGTAAGTGCATGTAGAGCTTTTATATCATTGACGCCGTCATTCCTAGACCAGTCGGCAAAACGTTTTGCATATGAGGCCGGAGGTATCGCCGGGGAGGCCGAATACACAAAGAAATCAGCGCCATAAACAAATGTGATGGCCTTAATGGTAGCATCTAGTAACCTTCCTTGGACATCCTTAGCTTTTAGTTTTCTACTCTTGTTAACCTCAATGGTCCATTCACTACGTACCGGTAGTTCCCCCGATAGGGTAGCTTGTGTCAGGTGCAGTTTCTGAGGTATTGACTGAACCTATGAGCAATCCGGTCTATAGAGAAGAGGCATAGGGCCTTTTCTCTGTGGAGGCTTATCAAGAGGGGGAGGAGTAACGTCTGTAATGACACGGACGTTAGTGGTAGTCAAGGAGGCCGGCACTGTCGTGCTACTAGCCGTGGCAGTCGCCGGAGTAATGTTAACCAAAGGCAAAGAGGAATGGAGATGTGAAACACCTGAGGGCTCTAACGGCCTTACCGTAGACTCAAGTGGGGGAACTACCGCTGTGCTAGTGGAAGGAGCCTGAGAAGAAGGTATCTGATACTGTTGCATTACTCTATGGAGAATATCATGTAGTTCCTCAGTAGTCACACACTTACCATGGGACCTCGAGAGGACTGAGACCCACCTTCTGACTCTACTTCAATATTAATAGGTTGAGCTGAAGACAGTTCTATGTTTTCCGGCTCTTCTGGCAGTTCTATCACTTCCGGTGTTGGAGGCCGGGGAGTAGTCATTGGGGCCGGCGGTGGCCACACTAAATCTGGGACTGACGAGGGTATGATATCTACCTGTTCAATTTCCCTGTCCTGAAAATTAACCTGTGAGGGTTCTGATTGTCTCCAGATCCCCCGGCTTTGTGCCGCGGGTGGCTGGGAGTCCTCTATCACCTGAGAGTTACACAAAATTTGATATGAGCAAGACGGAGAACCCCTATACTGATCCGCGAACACTCTGTTAACCGGGGGACCTTTACGTGGCACATAACTTAGCTTAGGAATGGCGAATGTAAACTCTTGTGGCTCACTCAATGATTGTTCATCCCTGGAACTAGACTCCATCCCCTCCGCCCCTACCTCTGAGCCGCCAGATTGGACGTTAAACGTTAAAGAGGTAGGAGTGGAGGGAGGTGGCCGCGACCCCGGCAATGGCTGGGGAAGCGGTTGTGAAATAACCGTACGGGCACTTAAAAGACTTGAAGTGGACGGCGTTGAGGAAGCTGAACCCTCCTTCCGGCGCTTCGTCGACCTCGAAGACTCGGCAGAAGAAAGTCGGGACTGTTTCCTAGGAGATCTAGAATGCGATCTAGATTTGCGCTTCGATGAATGTGACCGTCTCCTCTTAGACCGGTCAGGGGGTGGGGGCGGCTTGGCATTGTCACTTTCACTACTTGTCACTACCTGCTTGGACAGTACTTTAGATTTAACTTTAGGTTTGGTTGACCTCGCCGGAGCTGGCTTAACTAATGGAGATTTAATGACGAGGTGTTCCCAGAGCTCCTCGTCATCACAATATAGAGCTTTATGAGCAGTCTTTCGCATAAGCGTTAAAAATTGACTTTATCTCCTTCAAGGCTGCTAAGCAAGACAAATCTCTCTTATCAAAAACCGCCGCTCGTAACTCAGAACACACGGCACACCGTTTAGCCACCCATAGTCCCCTTGAGCGATCAAGACACTTTACAAATTTTATACATAAATTGTGGGCAAAAACTAGTAATAATGAGCAAGTAGGCGTAGCGCAAAGGTCAAAGCGAGGCATGATGAAGCTAGGGACCCCCTGCCGGAAGCGGCTACTCCTCTGCTGCCGGGACCGCTACTACTGAAGTGTTGAGACTCTGGAAATAGAAAATTTCCAGGAATCAATGCTCATAAGGATAACCTGAGAGGTGTTAACACATCCTATCTCAAGTCCGCCGGAAAGTTAGTTATAGCCACTGCTACTCTAACTTTCCGCTGGACCTGGTAGACCTTTCCTTTTATCATACATTATGAACTGCTTACCTGTGACAAAGCGTCACTGGCCCAATCAACCTTAAGCGTTTTACTATTATTGACTATTGGCACTAGACGGATAGTTAACTCGCTTCATGACTTGAGTCATGGTTAAGCTCACTTAACTGTTACGCCGGGCGAGAGAAGTTACTGAATGAGGCTATCGGTCAGGGCGAGTTCACTCGGCGGGCCGAGTTGACTCCCTTAAGAATTTAGCAGATTCCGCCGGAAGGTTCGTGGTTCAGCACACCACGCTGGGACATTTGATTGGTTTCTTATCGTCTGAGACGAGAAAACGCCGGCTCTGCTGAGAAAGCCGCCGGAAAAACGAACCAAAATTTTCAGAGGCGAGGACTTATCTGGGAAAGTCGAAACCTCCAAAAACCCCACCAAATAAACGGGACGTCTCCCAAACCTCTGAAGCATGAAAGCACACATGCCAAATACAAATATATCTGGGACAAAATTAGGCTTACACATATAGAGCTTAATTTATAATTCATAAATAACCCCTAGCCTACGTTGGAGACCCCTAATGAGGCTGACCATGAGGTGACGACGAATCATCAAGGTGGCTGCAACCAGACGCTCCGAAGACCCAGCAGCAGCAGCACGAGGAGCAGAGGCCCACGATAGGGGCCCATGCGTAGATACGGACTCCAGAGGATTCCACACCACGTGTGGCAACCCTTGAACTGCGGCATCTGCTAGAATAAACTATGCAACTACCTCATAATGATGGCCTGAAGCATAAACTTGCGGAATGGTAGCCTCCTAAATAACTATCAGAAAGCTAAAGGCGCAAAACAAAACACACAATAACAAACATGGCGCGATGATCCTGGGGACACTTAGGCATCTGTTACAATAGTACCCTAATTTACACACCTCCTGCGGACGTACCAATGGGGTAGTCTGTGCTAGCTAATCTAAAAACATGTTCAATATAACTCAGATGTATACGAATGAGCAAGGACTCACTAGAATCGATCGAACGAAGAATGAAGCAGGAGCACAGAGTAACCCACCCTCACGTAACGGACGCGGGAGGAGGAAGGAAGTATGGACGCTAGAGGGCCAGCGTCAGGAATCCACACGCAAGAAATCCATGTATTGGGAAGCTTGAGTATAGCAATTATTAAGTTAATTTGTCTTTTTTCTTTTTTACGAAGTTTTTTCGTAGTGAGTACCCAATCATAAAGACGATTCCATAAGAGAATACGCATTGCACTTATGAAGTTGTACTCCTGTCCTCCCGCGCGGTAGATTCAAACTAGCGACCGCGGTGTTTGATGGGATACTATTATACTAATAGGCATATCGTCAATGATGGAGGGGCCACTGTTAAATATATATGTATATACCGGGTGTATATATATAAAAATATATATGTATATACCGGGTGTATATATATATATATATATATATATATATATATATATATATATATATATATATAATTATTGTCCTTTATAGTTCCTGACCTGCATAATTATGCTAGCAGGAAAGTTTATTGTACTGTTATGGCTGCGGACACCAAACATTGGGAGGATAACGAGCGTAACGAGAGAGTAAAAGTTTTGTAAAGCCTAACTGTTATGTGTGCTGTAATTCATAGCATAACTTGTTTTAACCCCTTCTGTACTGGCGACGTCTTTATAATTAATTCATTCATTCATATGGGTGAGGGCTGGTCCTATCCAGAGTGAGGTTTGGCATCCTCTACCCAACTTTAGCCGTTTCACCACCACCAATACACCCATCAACCATCATCCCACCACCACCAACATTACCACCACCATCACACTTATATAACCACCACCACCAACAACAACACCCAAAAGGCACCACCTCATCACCACCACCAATACACCTAACAACCACTACCCCATCACCACACAGAAACTTCACCACCATCATCACATTTATCTAACCACCACCAACAACAACACAACCACCCAAAAGCACCACCTCATCACCATCAACACACCTAACAACCACCACCACCACAACAACAACCACCATCATCCCATCACCACCAAAAGTATCACCACCACCATCAAGCTTATTTAACCACCACCACCACCATCAACAACAAAATCAACACCACCACCCAAAAACACCACCCCATCACCAAACTTATCTAACCACAACCACTACCATCACCACCACTACTACCACAACAACAGCAACGACAACCAATATTCCATCACCTCCACCAACACACCTAGTAACCATCAACCCATCACCACACAAACTTCACCATCTTCAAATTTATCTAATCACCACCACCACCACCAACACAACCACCCAAAGGCACCACCTCATCAACACACCTAACAACCACCACCACAACCACAACTACCACAACAACCACCATCCCATCACCACCAACATCATCACGATCGGTATTAACACTATCTCGAAGACCCCCCCCCCCTCTTCGAGACTAATTTGTACATTTACGGCCCTCCTCGTAAATTACAGGTTCGCTGTCGTTCACCATGAGGACATTGATACCTAGGTGGCACGAAAGGTCTTAAAATGGACAGAGAAATGAGGCAACAGGTCTTAAAATCGCCAAACTAATGGGGCGAGCGTCTTAAACATGACAAAGCTAATGGGGCTAAACATGAGGGAGAAGGATGACCAGATCAAATACCCTAAACTTTATTACCATCACCACCGCCACCATATTTGGCTGCCGCTATAAGAATATTGCAATAATCTATACATTAACCACTTGAGGATCTAAGACGCTCTTCTCTCATACACTCTGGCTATTATTAGACGATTTCATTCAGATTAGGAAGGGCATATGGAAGTCAGGGGTTTAATGGAGATAGTCTTTAGCTTTTGAACTCCCACAGATCCTTCCTAAGGTAAATAAAATCGTCTAATGATAGCCGGAATAAACTGCCAAAATGCGTCATGATCCTCAAGGGGATTAAGGTGGGGCAATTCCGTTCATTATTGGTAGGTCAGAAATCGTGTTCCCTAACCACCTCGGTAACTCGAAAAGGGCTAGAACAAATGGGCTTTCAATCACCACACCTATTCCCTGGCTGACTCTTCCCATAATGATAAAAATATTAGCTCGATTAACTGAGAGAACCGAAGAAGGTATCTGCGAAACGTTGTCAATAAAGTGCTCCTCCTCATATGGTGTTTATATTCATTAGCTCTATCACTTTAGTAGTAAAAGTTTAGTCGTTTATGAGTTATAAAGGTCAGTGGTCAGGATAAAAACAACAACAACAACAACAGACTATAGTTATTGTATTTGTAGCCAGTAGCCAACCCTTACTCCTACAAGGGGTAGGGAGGATCAGCAAGAAACACAAGAAAGGAAAAATCGGTGACATGAGAAGAACACATATAACAGTTCGCCCACAAAAAGCAAGTACACAAGCATTCAGAAGTACCAATTACTCATCAGCCCCCGAAATCAATGGCTTCACCTCAAATGTTATTGTATTGTACCCAAACTAAACTATTGTCTTGTGTAGTTGTGTAACTAACGAAAATTTTGATATTAGTAAACTTTATTGGCCTGTTATGTATCCGGGCACAAAATATGTATATGATAATGTGTGTAATTATCCTGGACAAGTTATCTTAAGTAGGATAGTTATGTGCTGTAATGGATGGTCTAACTTGTTTAAGGGGTAGTGCTTGCTTTTTGGTCTATATATTTATTTATTTATTTTTGAGTTTCCTCGATAGACCTCAATCAAGCTTAGAAAAACACCCCCTAAACCTCTTTTCAAGATAAATTTTTACATTTTCGGTAGACAAATTTCCCGACCGAAGGCCGGTTCCTTCTAAAATTCGAAGCTCGCTATCGCACGCTAGGAAAAAATCGCCACCTGAATGGCACGAAAGGTCTTAATATTGACAACAAAAATGAGGAGAGAGGTCTCAAAATCGCTAAACTAACGGAACGAACCTCTTAATACCTCAAAACTAATATGCTAAACGTGATGGAGAAGGGGGTCCATATAAAATCGAGTACTACCCCCTTAGAAGGTTTGTTTCCACGACATTTGAACCTTTACGTAACATTGTAGTTTATTGATCCAGGTGTGTTTTAGAAGGGTATATACTGTATATCATGTTTACTACCACCATCATTATCACCACTATCACCACCACCACAACTATCTCCCCTACTACTACCACCATTACCAACATCACCGCGATCACTATTACCACCATTACCTCCACCACTGCCACCATCACCACCATCACCACTGAGCCTACCACCACCACTATCTCTAATTCTATCACCAATACCGTCACCTTCATCAACACCAGTACCATATCCACCATCACCACTACCATCTTCAGCCACACAACCACCACTACCTTCTCCACTACCATCTTCAGCCACACCACCACCACCTACCACAATCAACGTCATTACCATCACAACCACCACCACCACCATTATAAACGTGCTCAACTATGTAAATTGGTTAAGAAAAAACGGAGAAAGAATGAACGACCTTTTATCGCCCTATCACGACTACCACCACTATCATTTCCATCATCACCATCACCACCACTAGCACCACATCACTTCCTTCAACTACAACCATCACTAATATCGCTTCATAGGGGAGGTGTGGTGGAGTGGTCTTGCCACTGGCCTGGAAATCCAAAGGTCCCGGGTTCAAATCCCGATGTATCAATGGGAAGATATTATTGGGATGGAATTTGTGCTGTACCTGGTATCAGTGCATTACCACAAGCCCACCGAAACGTCTATAAAATACCCTCATTGTTCCCTGATTAAATAGCACTGTATGAATATTCCCATATTCAAAATATGCTATAGGGGTGCAATGCCTGGTGAGTTATCTGCTCAACAGGTGGCGTTGTGTGTGTGTAAGTGTGAGAGTCCGAGTGTAGGGGATGAGACAGTGAAGCACGGGAACGAGGTGGCTTCAGAGATGGGGTCGTTTCGGGCCATGAGTGAGCACCGTGCCTCATGTGAAGGCAAGATGGCAGGTGCTCGTTGTACTCTACGTGCTTCACTGTCTCACTCCCTAGACTGGAACAAGACCTCACGGGCTTCACTGTTCATTGTAAAGCGGTGAATGTTAAGGCTCTCAGCCTATGCCCGAGAGGAAGTAAGTTGGAATATAGAAGAAAAAAAAAAAAAAAAAAATCACCACTGAATCGAACCCCATCACCATACTGCCAACATCACCACCATTATTACTATCACTCCACAACACCACATCGAACTCCATTACACTGAACATATACAGCACCATCACAACCACCACCACACCACAACCACCACTATCTCACACCACAACCACCACAATCACACACCATACATCACAACCACCATAACCATCACTACAACTACCACTATCACACACCACCACGTACCACAACCACTAACACCAACACATCCACTACACCACCCCAAAGCTTACCCAGTTAATGAACGAGCTACCTTTTTCTGTGGAAAAGTTTACAATTCAAAAACCATAATTGAATAATCTCATCAGCCACAAAATTGTTTCATCCCACTTTTTTACCCAACAACTTTTACCGACGAAAATTTTTGAGGGGCGTTATATTTTTTGGGCTCGTTTCTCTCTCTGTGTGTGTTTTATTTTACGTGTCGTCTTTTTAGCCTTGTTAGGGGACCGTGTTCTGTGAGGTCTATTTCATCATCTGTGGCAATGAGTCTGTCTAAAACGGTTTATCTGTCTGTGTCTGTCTGTCTTTACCTGAATCCATCTTTGTTATTTCTGCCAATGAAGCTCGAAGGAGGCTACGTTTTCGTCTTCGTTTGTTTGTAAACAGTAATACAGTAAGACAGCTATGGGAGAAGTATTTAGAGAAGCATAAGGAGATATTTTGGGCTTTTATTAATTTCGAAAAAGCGTATGATCGTGTGGATCGAAAAGTAATGTGGAAGGTGCTCAAGATTTATGAACTTATAAAGTGTGGTGTGTTAGAGTAGGAAATAATTAGTTCAGTGAATCGTTTGAGGCAAGTGTAGGTCTGCGACAGGGTTGTGTAATGTCATTGTGGCTGTTTAATGTATAAATGGATGGTGTGGTGAGGGAGGTGAAAATAAGAACTTTGGGTAGAGGATTGGATTTAGTAGGAAAGAATTGTTGATATTGGAATTAGAACCAGTTGCTGTTTGCTGATGACACAGCGTTGGTGGCGGATTCTGAGGAGAAACTGCAGTGAGTAGTCAAACTGCAGTGAGTAATATTTGGGAGGAGGAAGCTTGGGTGAACTTAAAGAAAAGTAAAGTGATGGTGTGTAATAGAGGTGCTCGTAGAATGAATCTAGATGTGTGGCTGGATGGGGAAATATTGGAATAAGTGGTGTATTTTAAATATCTAGGAGGAATGATAATCAGGGATGCAGGTATGGAAATGGAGGTAAAACAGAGAGAATGTGAAAGAAGGAAAGTTTTCGGAGCAACAGGAAGTATGTAGAAGGTGAGAAACCTCAGAATGAAAGCTAAAAGTTCAATGTATCAAGGGATAGTTGTACCAATAGTGTTGTATGGGACTGAGACATTGACTCTGAAGGCAAAGGAGAGAACAAAGCTGCTTGAGGAGTATGTGTAGAGTGACTCGTAGAGACAGATATAGGAATGGAGAGATACGTAGGAGAGTGGGACAGCGGGAACCTTTGTCAGCCAGAGTGGACAGAAGGGTGCTGTGCTGGTATGGGCATGTTGAGCGAATGGAAGATGAAAGACTTACAAAGAGAATATGTGAGTCACATACAAGGGGAGGTAGAGGGGTAGGAAGGCCTCCATTGAGATGGATAGACTGTGTAGTACAAGCGTTAGAAGATAGAGAAATTACTATACATTGGGCAAAAGAAGTGGTAATATATAGGAATGAATGGAGAATGCTTGTGAATAGATGAGTGATAACGTGGTCGTTTGGGAGAGGGGGTCGGGCGCCAGTTGGACTAGATAATTGTCCGTCAGGTGCCTGGCCCAGGGAGCCGGTATATAAGAAGTGTTACGATCGGGTCTCGTATAAATTAGTGGCTCTTATACATTGGACTAGACTGGCATAAATGCAACAACGGAAACGCTAGATCCAACCCCTGATATATAATCCCGTCGAACAAAGAACACATATACCCTCCAGAGTTATATCTGCGATAGCGGGGTATCTTAACTCTCAGTATCTATGTGCTTCTACTATAGGCTGATGTTCTCTGAAACAGCCTATTACCTATAACATATGGTTGCTTAGTTATGGTACACAAGGAAAAGATAGTTAACTTAATTAAATAATTGAGCTGGACACATTATGTTAGAAGCATTGCTAAGAATGCCTCTAAAAAACTGGGACTCCTGTACAGAGTTCGAGAATTCTTCACTGACGAGCAGTTGGCCGTAATATATAAAAGTCATGTGCGCTCTCAGATGGATTACTGTTCACCTCTGTGGGGTGGAAGTGGAGTGGTTGCATTGAGGCAGTTGGACAAAATTCAAAATAAAGCTATTAGATTAATCAATAACCCTGCAATCACACAGGACCTTCCTACATTAGCCATACGAAGAAACGTTGCATCCCTTGCATTATTCTACAGATATTTTCACAGCAATTGTTCCGAGGAACTTGCTTCAATTGTGCCGCCTCTCCACATCTTTCCCCGTAGAACTAGGGCAGCTGAGAGCGCCCATGAATTTACACTTTCTCCTCCACAATGCAGAACTTCTGCTTATCAGAATTCATTTATCCCCAGAGCTACTACTCTTTGGAATTCACTTCCCTCGAATTGCTTTCCACAAACTTACAATCAACAAATGTTTAAATCCAGTTGTTACAAACATTTTATGAATGGAGGATGCCTTTAGGCACATGGACTTTTTTGTTTTATCTGTGTTTTTCCTTCCTCCGTTCATTGTCTCTTAAAAAAAAAAAAAAATCACAAGAGTGATCTAATGCAAACAAGAAGAAGGTTTACTTAACGTTACTTTAATCAATAATATCTGTCACTCCTTTATGAAAGAAAGTGTTGTAAAGTCCTCAAGCACCGAACAAGGAATCTTCTGAATAATGTCGGATGCTACTAAGAAGAACGTATCGGAAATGGAACCACAAAATAGCAGGAGGCAGGACAATGCACGTGTAGGCTAAATACACAAAAAGGCTGGACCTATAATTTTATTGAACACAAGAATATTATAAGCGGTGCAACAGTAATAATGCTCGCCACGAAAAAGTAGTACTCCTATTAACAATACCGGTCTATGCTGGTTGTGTCTCTCTACAGCAACCTAGACCTCAAAATGCTTGTGTAGAAATAATGGGTATGCATAAAAGAGTATATGATCTAATCCAGCTAATGTCTACCCGGGTTAACAAAGTCTAGCTGGGATGCGCAAAGATACAGAATTCTGGTGGAGCAAGGCAGCTCCTAGCCTAGTGTGGACCTTGGGTCTGTGCGGCCTGATTATGTTAATATGAAGGGGTGCTCTCTTGAGGATTCTCGATCACAAGTATCGAGTATCCTCCTGGCGACCCTCAAAAGCAAATAGAGTTAGAACAGTGTTGGGTGGATTAGGCAAGCAGCCCTCACGCACTACACAGTCTAAACTCCAAGGTACACAGACAAAAGATCCACCCAGGTAACCCACAGAATCCGTAGTGTCGTGCAGCTCAAAAGTAGCCTACACACAGTGAAAACACCAACAGCAAGGTACCTGATCCCTAGTCTAGCATTATTTAACCCTGTAGAAACATTAGTGATTGATGGAGACAGTCCGAGCAATACAATCTCCCAAAAAGACAATGACTATCTTCAACCTTAGCCTAGTACATAAGAAATGTGAGATCCAGCATATAATACAGTCTGGCCACCAATTCAAGGTGTGGATGCAGGGAACCAGAGGGGGATTGATATTAATAAAAGGTGAGGAAGTAGTGGAAATGATAGAGGCAGTAGAAGAGAAAGATTCTAAGACAAGAGTGTGGAACAGTTCAAGGGAGATGCTTAGAGTATGCTGTCTGGGATGGATCTGACCAGGATATTTCCAGGGACCGCATGGGTGGAGTCCCAGTTCGCAGGAATGGCACGAGGGCGCGCGACAGTCGCCCAGTAAGCAGCCGCCTAGTAGGCCGTGTTAGGCAGGAGGCAACGGATCCCGCGAGGCCTATGTAAGGGGGCCAGCCACGCGCCACACTCCCCACCAAGTCACACCACCTGGTCTCTCTCTCTCTCTCTCCTGCTCGCCTTCCCATCATTCAACTACTTAACACAATACTTTCAATTGACTAAATAAAATAGAAAGGATTGTGACAGACGAAAACAAAGAACAGTTCTGAACTGTCTGCAACACAAGCTTTCTCGAGAAGGAAAGTACACAATGATAGGTAGACTGTAGCTACATTCTCTGCCCTGGCGAGTCCTAGCGAGTAAGCCATGCGGTTCTGGGGGAAGCGGTGAGCGTCACACCCCACCCAAGATTTTTAAGAGGCTCCAACTATGAGCTCTAAATCTGACACGCAGAACCCATACAAAATTCGCCACTCTTAGTCATCCAGCGACAATGAAATGTAAAGCACAGTTCTCTTCAAAATAACACATTATAAAAATGAACAACCCCTCCCAACACAATAGATTAAATTACATAGTTATGCTCATAAGAGCGAGCTTCACTAGCCCAGCCTTCTGAGAGGAGTACAACTCAGAATTTCTGCTATAACATACTTAAAACAAAATTTAACTATCAAAGAAAGAGTTTTTATAGGATTTTTATATTTTTAATATGTTTATGGCGGCTGCACTACAGGGGCAGCCTAGTTTTTTCTTCTATACCAAAACAGCAACTCCTACTTTACGACCCAATACGCTGGGCTACCCACGCGAGCCAACAAGCACCAGACGTAAACATACTAATCAAACCAAAGTAGGAGGCTACCCTTGTGATGATCTACCCCGGGTCTTCCACCCTCGATAAGCAATCTGCAATCACATTCTCAGAACCGGCAATATGGCGTATGTCTAGGTTGTATTCCTGCAACATTAATGACCACCTGGTCAGCCTCATATTCCGGTTATGGAATTGATTCAGGAACTTGAGGGGGTGATGGTCGGTGTAGATCACCACAACTGGTCCATAGGCTGGAACATACACCTCAAAGTGCCTGAGCGCTAGCACAATCGCCAGCAGTTCCTTCTCAACTACTGAATAGTTCTTCTGTGCCGTGTTGAACTTTTTTGAGAAGAAACTGACTGGGTGCTCCAGCCCATCTTCGTCTGATTGCATCAGAACGGCACCAGCCCCCACACCACTGGCATCAGTTGCCAGCTGGAATGGTCGGCTAAAGTCCGTGGCCCTGAGGATTGGGTGAGTACACAACAGGTGTTTTACTAGCAAAAAAGCCCTCTCACACTCAGGCGCCCACTTAAACTTTCTATCTTTGGCCAATAGGTCCGTCAGAGGAGCCAGCACAGTAGAATAGCCCTTTATAAAGCGGCGGTAGTAACCAATCATGCCCAAAAACCTCATGATCTGCTTCTTGGTGGACGGCCTGGGGAAGTGGTTAATAGCCAATATCTTGTTCTGTGGGGGGCACACCTGGCCCAAACCCACCATGAACCCCAGATACTGCACGGTAGCCCGCACAAAATCACACTTTCCCAGGTTGACTACCAAGTTTGCCTCGCTTAATTTCTTAAATAGGGATTCTACATGTTCACAGTGGCTCTTGAAATCGTCATCGTAGGTAATGTCGTCGTCCAGGTACACGGTACAGTTCGGAATGTCAACCACTAACTCGTTCATCAAGCTTTGGAAGGTCGCTGGTGCGTTCTTTAGACCGTACGGCATGACATTACAACGATATGTAGCACCATCCACCACAAAACCACACACCTCTTTTGCCCGTTCAGACAAAGGCACCTGCCAGTAACCTTTTACCAGGTCCACCTTGGTCAAGAACTTGGCCCTGCCAATCTTGTCTACACAGTCATTGACCCGGGGAAGAGGATATGGGTTGGTGGGAGTCAAGCCGTTTAGCCTGCGATAATCAACACAGAAGCGCACCTTGCCATCCGGCTTAGGTTGCAGCGTTACGGGAGATGTCCACTTTACCTCTCCCTTCTCGATCAGTCCCTGTTGCAACATATACTCCAACTCCGCCCGGAGGGCCGGAAGTTTAATAGGGGGCACCCTATAGGGCACTGATTTGAAGGGTGGGTGGTCTCCGACGTCAACGTCGTGCACCTCCTGAGTAGTGAGGCCTGGGTGTTCCGCAAATACAGTAGGGTATAAACAGAATAGGCGCTCGACAGCCACACGCTGTTGCTCAGGTAGGTGTTGCAAAGCCTCATGAGCCGCCTGTCTCGTGTTTCCCGCCCACTGATCTGCAGAAACATGATAATCCCAGTTGTCATCCACCTGCGCATGACTGTCCCGTTCTCCTTCTCCACCTTGACTGCTGAAAGTCATCACGGGGACAGTGAGAGGCTCAGGTGGGCGCCTCACATACTCCTTCATCAGGTTGACATGACATAACTGATTCCTCTTACGCCTGTCTGGAGTGGCCACCAGGTAATCTAAGTCCGAGAGCTTCTCTGCTACCCTATAAGGACCAGCGTACTTTGCGGATAAGGGGTGACCTACAAGAGGGAGTAGTATCAACACCTCCTGACCCACGTGAAACTCCCTGAGTTTCACCTTGTGGTCGTACCTGTCCTTCATGAGGGCCTGAGAGCCTACCAGATTGCGGCCAGCCAACTCCAGACTACGCAACATTCGTTCTCTACTCAAAAGGATATACTTAACACCTTACGAGCGGCCTATGCGGTTTATTTATGTGTACCGCACAGCGGGGTGTTTTTAGCCAAAATAGGGCTGTTTACGTGATCATTTTCATGCCTAAATAAGACCCAGAACGTAAAACAAGTACCTATCCCTGAAAGGGCATAAACAGAGCTTTCGAATGACACCATAACGATCCTTTTATGATGGATAGTTTTCTTGCAATAACCGTGCAACGCGAGTGCAAAAAGCAGGTAATTCGGTACTTTCAGTACATAATTGAGTATGTAGCGAGTGAGAGAGGGAGGAGGGAGCTGAGATTTGTGTCAGTAGGTCCGCCGCGGTGGTCTGGAGCAGTCATACGCTCGCTAGTCTCCTGCCACCACTTGTCTCTCTCTCTCAGCCACATTACGTGCTGAAATTGCCACTCGACCTATGTCGAGCGCCGCCACATAGTCCAGCTTTATTTAACTCGACTTATGTTGCTCGCCGCTAAATAAGGGTTAAGCATAGAACATGGTTTAGCGGTGCCTTCCCATATCTCCTTTACCATGTGGAGAGGCCCTCTGACGCGGTGTCCAAACACAAGCTCATTAGGGCTAAACCCCAAACTCTCCCCAGGTACCTCTCGTGCAGCGAATAACACATACGGCAGGCCAAGATCCCAGTCCTTGCCGTTCTCAAGAAAATAGCAGCGAAGCATGCTTTTGAGAGTGGAATGCCACCTCTCTAACACCCCCTGACTCTCTGGGTGATAAGCAGATGACACTACAGTGACTATCCCGTGCTGCTTCATTGTCTGAACGAACAAGTTGGAGGTGAAATTCGATCCTTGGTCTGACTGTATCTCCTGCGGGTATCCGTACCGAGAGAAGTATAATAGCAAGTTACGGTCCACCGTCTTCGCCAACCCATTTCTCATCGGGTATGCATCTGGGTACCGAGTTGCTACGTCCATGACTTTCAAGAGATATTTATTTCCGGCACTTGTGGGGGGGAGGGGGCCAACCATGTCGACTACTACTTTACTAAAGGGAGGCCCACTGACGGGAATTGGGTGCAACGGAGCCTTTGGGATGCTCTGGTTAGGTTTCCCGACCTTTTGGCACACACTGCACATTGCCACCCATGACACCACTTGTGCTCTCAAACCAGGCCACCAAAACAGTTTCCCCAAAGCCGCCACCGTTTTACGGACACCCAAGTGTCCCGCCAGCGGTACATCATGAGCCAACCTAAGTAGGCTATCCCTGCATACCCTCGGTACGACCAGCTGGTCTACCACTCCTGACCCACCCTCCCAACTTCTCTGCGGGTCTTGGAATCGCCGATACAAGATGCCATCAATGAAAAAACAATCTCCAGACTTTGCATCCCTGTCCTCTTCGAGTTCGACAGCACCGTTACTACACTTTAGAACCTCCGGGTCTTCTAGCTGCAATTTGCGAATATCTGAGGGAGCTAGCCTGTCTAAGTGTTTGCGAAACAACTCATGCCCTACCCCAACATCGAACTTTGCATCCCGTTGCTCTCTCCGTGTATACCGTTGCTTCCTCTGAGTCTCTTTAAGCCCTGCCTCTACACTCTCAGTGACAGGTGGTGGTGCTTCTCCAGACTCTAATAACGGTGCTAATACTGAGTCCCCGAGAAGCGCTGCTGGTACTAGACTCTCCACCGTATCAGCTTTCAGCACCTTCTCGTGACCGTTCCTCTGCTTATTTGAAGACTGTTGGTTAGGCTGTGACTCCCTGGATGCGAGAGATCTGGTTACAACACACGCCATTGGTTGCACCTGACACTTCTCAACCCACTCCTGTTCCTCCCTACTCACGTCGGCCGGCTCCTCGGCAACGACTAAGGGTGAAACCTTAGAATCAGGCACCGCAAAGTCATTGCCGAGAAGGAGGTCGACGCCCCCAACAGGCAATTTCTCCATGATTCCCACATCCAGTTCGCGAGTCACACCGTCAACTTCAAGCTCCATTCTAACAAGCGGGTATGACCTAGTTGCATTAACTCCCTGCACCACAACTACCCGCGCCGCGTTTATGGGTCTACCAGTGAAATTCTTCAAGAGTGTCTGAGAGGCACCTGTGTCACGCAAAAGCTGTACCCCGTGCTTCTTGCCCCCCCACTTCATGCAGCCATGCCCTCTATGGTCGCAAAAGGCATCGCGGACAGGGTTCGAGCCTTCCGGATCCTTCTTCACTGGCGGTGCTCCATCCTCTGATCTTATGCCTCCAGCAAACACAGAAGACTTCTGGAACACCCCAATGCTGCGAGCCAATAACACAGCCGCCGAGGGAGGTCTGCTCGGACAAGCTTTTGCCAGGTGCCCCTCTTTGTGACAGTGATAACACTCAAATTTCCCCTTGGACTTATACTGAGGTGTAAAAGTCCCCTGACCCTTCTTAAACGGGGCGATGCTAGGTTTGTGATCAGTCTTGGTGTCATTGCTAATAAATTTATGTGTGTCCATATTCCGGGGAGGGGGAGGGTAACGCTCCTTAACGCCTACATCGTTTCTCTGTGCAGAGCCGCACCCCCGAATTAGTGACAACCGAAGATCAGCCATCTCTGCTGCTTCTACGAGAGTTCTTAGGTTCTTCTCTTTAAGGTTTAAAGTCAGGTCGCCGCCCGTACACTTATAAAACTGCTCTAGAAGCATCAACTGTTTCATCTCATCAAATGTAGTTGTCTTCTCTGATCTGAGCCAGTTTCCCATAGCGTCGGACAGGTCCCGGGCGTGCTCCAAGAAGGTACTGTCTCGCCCCTTAGTCACACCCCGGAACTTTAACCTATATGTCTCGGGTTGTAGCTCATATGCCCGCAGGACAGCCTCCTTGAGCTCCTCATAAACAACGCAGGACTCCAAAGGCAGTGCATCGTAAGCCTTGAGCCCCTTACCTACGAGTCTAGAGGACACAAGGGCCGCCCACTTAACTTCAGGCCACTGATGCTCCCGGCACTTCTTCTCAAATCTATTGAAAAACTCCGTGACACCAGACTCGTCAAATACAGGGACCAGTTTGAGAAGGTGCGACAGAGACTGATCATGCGCACGGTTTCCAGTACCGAGTCGCTGTCCCGTCGTCTCAACACGAGACTTCTCTAAATCCATGTCGGCACAGTATCTTGTAGATTCTAGTTCAGTCCTAAGCTCAGCTTCCCTCGTCTGTTGCTGCATTCTAGCCAGCTCTTTTCTCTCTTCTATCTTAGCTAGCTCATTTCTCTCTTCTATCTTAGCTAGCTCTTTTCTCTCTTCTATCTTAGCTAGCTCTTTTCTCTCTTCTATCTTAGCTAGCTCTGTCTGCTGTTGACTCTGATGTTTTGCCATCTCGAGCTGAAAGAGCATCTCCGGGGTCAAACCTTGAGGAGGAGGAGGAGATGCAATGATGTTAGAAATACCCGGTGATCCCCCCAGGGGCAAACCACCCTGCCAGTCACTACCCCCCTGCAGAAGCGTGCTCAGGGTCGGTACTCCAATAGGAGGATTGGGAGTCGAGTGAAGGGGAGGCTCGGCCAAAGGGCTCTGAGCACTCACCCTACCTCGCACGCCAGTCACCCCACCCAGCACACACGTTATCAGGTCATCCTTGGTCATGCCACTAGTACATACATGACCGATAGCTGCGGCTAAGCACTGGAGACCGTACCGATTCATACCCACCAACCGGTCGGAAGTAACAGGCCATTGTAAAAAATTCCTTGCATCCTCCTCACTGTTCACCAAGTTAACAAGCTGCCCATGCTGCTGCTCCTCAGCTTCTACATCACGTACTGTGTCTTCATCCTGCACTGATCCGCTATAAGACATGATGCTCACTGAAGATTTTTCACTTTGATACACAAAAAGAAGTACCCCAAACTCTTATACCACAATATTCACAATAAAAAATTCTCGGAGACAGCTTAAGTGCTATATTACTTTGCTAAAAAAATAATTCTTGCATGTCCTCAAAAAATATTCCACAAAATCAACAAATGTTCACTGCCTAAACTGTGAGAAAAATCTGCACAATAACCTGCAATTATATGTCAGTTCACCAAATCCTGAGCTAGGTCGCCATTTGTTACGATCGGGTCTCGTATAAATCAGTGGCTCTTATACATTGGACTAGACTGGCATAAATGCAACAACGGAAACGCTAGATCCAACCGCTGATATATAATCCTGTCGAACAAAGAACACATATACCCTCCAGAGTTATATCTGCGATAGCGGGGTATCTTAACTCTCAGTATCTATGTGCTTCTACTATAGGCTGATGTTCTCTGAAACAGCCTATTACCTATAACATATGGTTGCTTAGTTATGGTACACAAGGAAAAGATAGTTAACTTAATTAAATCACAAGAGTGATCTAATGCAAACAAGAAGAAGGTTTACTTAACGTTACTTTAATCAATAATATCTGTCACTCCTTTATGAAAGAAAGTGTTGTAAAGTCCTCAAGCACCGAACAAGGAATCTTCTGAATAATGTCGGATGCTACTAAGAAGAACGTATCGGAAATGGAACCACAAAATAGCAGGAGGCAGGACAATGCATGTGTAGACTAAATACACAAAAAGGCTGGACCTATAATGTTATTGGACACAAGAATATTATATGCGGTGCAACAGTAATAATGCTCGCCACGAAAAAGTAGTACTCCTATTAACAAAACCGGTCTATGCTGGTTGTGTCTCTCTACAGCAACCTAGACCTCAAAATGCTTGTGTAGAAATAATGGGTATGCATAAAAGAGTATATGATCTAATCCAGCTAATGTCTACCCGGGTTAACAAAGTCTAGCTGGGATGCGCAAAGGTACAGAATTCTGGTGGAGCAAGGCAGCTCCTAGCCTAGTGTGGACCTTGGGTCTGTGCGGCCTGATTACGTTAATATGAAGGGGTGCTCTCTTGAGGATTCTCGATCACAAGTATCGAGTATCCTCCTGGCGACCCTCAAAAGTAAAAGCAAATAGACTTAGAACAGTGTTGAGTGGATTAGGCAAGCAGCCCTCACGCACTACACAGTCTAAACTCCAAGGTACACAGACAAAAGATCCACCCAGGTAACCCACAGAATCCGTAGTGTCGTGCAGCTCAAAAGTAGCCTACACACAGTGAAAACACCAACAGAAAGGTACCTGATCCCTAGTCTAGCATTATTTAACCCTGTAGAAACATTAGTGATTGATGGAGACAGTCCGAGCAATACAATCTCCCAAAAAGACAATGACTATCTTCAACCTTAGCCTAGTACATAAGAAATGTGAGATCCAGCATATAATACAGTCTGGCCACCAATTCAAGGTGTGGATGCAGGGAACCAGAGGGGGATTGATATTAATAAAAGGTGAGGAAGTAGTGGAAATGATAGAAGCAGTAGAAGAGAAGAGAAAGATTCTAAGACAAGAGTGTGGAACAGTTCAAGGGAGATGCTTAGAGTATGCTGTCTGGGACGGATCTGACCAGGATATTTCCAGGGACCGCATGGGTGGAGTCCCAGTTCGCAGGAATGGCACGAGGGCGCGCGACAGTCGCCCAGTAAGCAGCCGCCTAGTAGGCCGTGTTAGGCAGGAGGCAACGAATCCCGCTAGGCCTATGTAAGGGGGCCAGCCACGCGCCACACTCACCACCAAGTCACACCACCTGGTCTCTCTCTCTCTCTCTCTCTCTCTCTCTCTCTCTCTCTCTCTCTCTCTCTCTCTCTCTCTCTCTCTCTCTCTCTCTCTCTCTCCTTCCCATCATTCAACTACTTAACACAATACTTTCAATTGACTAAATAAAATAGAAAGGATTGTGACAGACGAAAACAAAGAACAGTTCTGAACTGTCTGCAACACAAGCTTTCTCGAGAAGGAAAGTACACAATGATAGGTAGACTGTAGCTACATTCTCTGCCCTGGCGAGTCCTAGCGAGTAAGCCATGCGGTTCTGGGGGAAGCGGTGAGCGTCACAGAAGGTTCATGCCTGGATGTGTGGTGGTCAGGCTTGTGGTGGTAGGGCTTCACTGCGTGTGTGTCTACTGAGACCGGAACCTCTCCAGGAGGCCTGGGACCTGGGATATATTTTGCTGGGGACCCCAAATGTGCCTTGGTTTCTGGGTCTTCTCCTGGGCAACCTAGATGTATGTGAATTTCTATTTTGTTTTGTGTGTGTTTTATATTATTTTTGTGTTGTGGTGTCCCTGTTCGGGCTCTGTTTCGAATCGGCCACCCCCAGCTATGGAGTATGTGCCTGAGTAACTTACATACTCTACATAATACATTAATTGTCTGTAAACCGGATATCTTACAAATTGATAAACCAATTTTCACGAAATTTTATGGTCAGGAAGGATATTCGCCAAGCAAATTTATGAACAGATTTTCACGAAACTTGGTGGGCAAATAGGATATGTGTCAAGGAAGAAGTGATTCAATTTAAAAGGTAATCGGTAGAGTGCATACCTCCGTCAGTATAGGCAGATGTATGCACTCTCCAATGTGCCCCTCTATTCTAGATATATTTCTAAATATTTTTCAATTCATGCCTTTATATCTAAGTATATCTATCTCAATGATTAGTTTCTATTATTTCGCGTGTTATCTTATGCGTCGATTTATCTATATTTCTATCTGTTTCTCCATCTCTTTCTATCGTCTATCTATTCATGCATCTTTTATTTGTATCTATTTTTATATCTATCTATCTATGTATCTACCTCTATTTATTTATCTAGATGCATATCTCTCTATCTATGAATATCTTATATCATGAAACGAAATAAACTGGTATTACGTTATCCATAATGCAGTTGGGTCTAAGTACATTATTAGATAAATATCCAGAATTCGAAAATGGATATTTATCATGATCATGTACTTAACCTTTAAAGCCATCATCACACATACATGAGTCGGTGCCCGAGTCCAACACGAGTGATGAAATTTCCATATTCGGCAATGACTCTGGCATACTCTTCGTGACTCGTGATACACTCCTGTGAGTACTGTTGGTATCGAGATGTGTCCTGGGTACTCGTGACTGACGTGGCCTAGAAATTTCTAACCTGCATGAAATTTCTTGTCCCCGTCACGAGTCCGAAGGACATACGTGTAGACTCGTGTCAACACGTGTTGACTCTTGTTGACTCTTGTTGACTTGTCTTGACTCTTGTTGAACTCTGCATAACTCTTCGTGACTCAACTTCTTCAAAATATAATATTAAGCCATATTTAACCATATGAAAACATCGAAACTGCAAAGACCCTTTAGAAAACAGATCGAAAACATCGTAACTTCAGTGACCCTTTAGAAAACAGAGACCGCTAGTGTTCTTTGTGTACATTTCACACTATAATTTTCTCTGTCATCTGCTTTGTCTCTCTCTATTACTTATATTTCTATCTACTGTAATCATTTCCATCTGTATCTAGCTATCTCCCTTATTTATCAGCTTTTATATTTGTTATTTGGTCTCTATGGAATCTGTGAATAATTTCTGATTTGATTGGCTAAATAAACTAATTATACCACTAACACATAATGAGCAAAATGACACAAGTTGATTAATTTTTTTTTAAATTATGTTCCCGATTCTTCAGTGAGAAGTGAAAGCGATCGATAATGATAACGTGAGCAAAAATAGGCTTGTTATGAAACAGACTTAAATTTATGAAACGATAAATTGTCATTAGCCTAGATCGGCTTGAATAAAAGATGGGGGGAAATTTATATTATATTCTTTTGTCATAATAATTATTAATGTAATGGTAGGACATTATTTGTTTTCATTTCCACGGCATTAGAAACTAAACAATTATTAAAATGACATCAAACAACATATAATTCTGTCCATTAATAAGGGAGATAATTACATCAAACAACATATAATTCTGTCCATTAATAAGGGAGATAATTAGATAATGGAGATATAGATCGAAGGTCATTAGGTCCAAGTGAGTGTAAAATGTGCGAATTATGAAATGAGCCTTTACTCTCTGATAATATAAGGTGTCGGAATCATACGTTCAGCCTTACATAAAAGATAGGGGGAATGCTTTTATTTGCATTTTTTTTTCTCATAATAATTATTAATGTAATGGTAGGGTAGTATTGTTGTCCATTCTATAGCATTATAAACTATATGATGATTAAAAAACATGAAACAACAAATAATTGTGTTCATTAATAAGGAAGATAATTAGATACAGAAGATAAATACAGTAGATTGATAAGAGGGGAAGAGGCCATTCGGTCTAAACAAACGATAATGTGTGCGACAATTTATGACATTTTTAGCGCTATTTCTTTTTTTTATATATTTTTTCTATATATATACAGTATGTGTACTATATACTTTTTACTTACTATTTTCTATCTGTCTATTTTACTGTCCTACTTTTCCTTCTGGGGACGGTAGGCTAGGAATCCTCCTCCCCTTGTAAATTTCATCTACTAGACGAGACAGAAAGGGGCGAGGGAACGCAAAAGTGGTACCAAACCATCAAAATTGGAACTTTAAATGTTGTTTCTGTTCAGTCTGTCTCGAGTCGGCCACCCCCAGCTACAGGGTGTGCATGAGTATATACATACATACACACATACATACATAAATGCCGGTATATTGTCCGATGACACCCCCGATGACGGCACTCTTCGTGACTCTTGTTACACTCTTGTTGACTCATGTTGACTCGTACCGACTCTTTGTTTTAGTACCCTGGAATTTGACCGTTATTTTCAAATTTCCTCAACTTGTGTTGGGTTTGTGTTACACTCTTTGTGACTCTTGTTGACTCTCCGTGACTGGTACTGACTCTTGGATGAACACTTACCGACTCTTGGTGAATCGGGAACAGTGACCTACTTGGGCTGGTTCTTGCTAGAGTCACGAAGAGTGTCACCCATCGTTCACTCGTTCTGGACTCGGGCACCGACTCTTGTATGTGTGATGATGGCTTAATTACTGTGTTGGTGGTGTAATGGATTATATGCTTATGTTCTGGGTGTGGTGTCTCGTGTTTGAATCCCGGAAGGATCATATGCTTTCATTAGTTTATTCTAGTGCATTGAGGTTTGTAATGGAGGATTAATGTTAAGAACGGGGTGTTCCTTAATTCATATTAAGTTAATACAAATATATCACTATGTATGTACTAATATTTAACTGTATTTAATCCGAGGAAAGGCTTCTTGGACCTCCTCTGTTTCGCTCCATTAATTAGGAGATTTTAACCCTCCCGCATCCAGCAACTTAATTATCTAACTTACGGTAAGACATTCTCTAATTTGCCATGAAATATGAGGCTAGGCGAGTTTTCGAAGCCTTGTGTTTTTCTGTATTTTCATCCACCAGAATGCGGTTTATTGTGATGTATCATATGTCAATGGAAAGAGGAATATTTATAGTACATGATAAAACATTTTTTTTTTTAAATAAATCGAAATATGAAAGTGTAAATGAGTCCGGAATACAATTATTTCCCATGCAATTGTCTTCACACCGTCCTAGCTCTAAATTGTGAGTGATGACCATATAATTTTGTTTTGCACAAATAATAGTATTTTTTCTCCTCTTTCCAAATCTGAAAACAGAAATTGTTTATCTTCAATAGTTCTCAAGCAGTGACCGAAAAAAAAAATATATGATTTTGATTGATATGGTTTATAAAATTTTCGATTTATTTCGTTGCTACGAAGTGTATGGTTTTAAATTTAGGCTGTATGAATTCGGCAAATAATGCTGATGAGTATAAAAGAAACTAGAAGTTCCTAGGACAAATACTTTTTGCGCTATGAATATTTGAAATGAAGAGCCAAAATGCGAATATTTACGCTTCACCCGTCTCTTTTCCGCCGATGCTAGCCGGGTTCCGAGCTGTTCCCCACCTCGGCATTGGTTTATTTGCTCGGATACGTATATAACTGTTTATATCACCGTCATCGGAAAATTATGCTCTTTCTAATGGTGAAAACAAAAATAATATAGCGTTATTGGTTCGCGAGCTATGCGCAATTGTTTCCATGCACTGCTATTGTTTTGTAAATAAATGAGAATGTTTATACAGATGTTTATCTTTGCCACAATATACAACACTTTTATATAATTTTCCTTGCCAATAATTGTATAATGTTCATAGAAGACATGTCAGTCATGAAGGTTGTCAATTTTACTTACCTGATAGGGCCACAACCCTTTCCAACGAGAAGGGAAATGGCTCCTGGGTTGACACTGAAAAAACAAAACAAGAAAGCCAGGTTATCATCAAGTAATAAATTCAGAAATAATTCTATTGTACACACAAATAAAGTAATATATAAATATATAAATATATATATATATATATATATATATATATATATATATATATACAAGATGTCATATATATATATATATATATATATATATATACAAGGTGTCAAACAAAATATAATGAATGGTAACAAAAATGTATGTATGTGTGTGGGTATATATATATATATACAAGGTGTATATATATATATATATATATATATATATATATATATATATATATATAATATGTCATACATATATATATATATATATATATATATATATATATATATATATATATATATACAGTATATATATATATATATATATAAATACAAGGTGTCATAAATATATATATATATCTATACTGTATATACAAGGTGTCAAACCACAGAAATATGCAGATTTCCAAGCCACCCTAGGAGGTACTGCATTTGACTCGTTATTTTTTTAGAGTGGTTTCCCCAGGAGGCCTATATCCACTTTGATGATGAAGGTGGGTAAATGTAGGTGGGTGAATGTCGGTGGGTGAATGTGTGGGTGAATGTCGGTGGGTGAATGTCGGGTGGGTGAATGAAGGTGGGTGAATGAAGGTGGGTGAATGAAGCCGGGTGAATGAAGAAGAGAAATGGAGAAGAGAAATGAATGAATCATTGAATGAATGATTGCACATGGCTCCTGACTATAGGACACCTGCATTGTGACGATGGAAAAGGTTGAAGCAGTCGTTGACGTCAATGCAGAGGGCAACCGTGCAAGTCGTGCAGCGGAAGCTTGTGTCCTAGCGAATGCCGTTCATTACTTTGCAGTACTAGCAACGGAGTCGCTTCTTGCCCGGAATCCTCTGCCGAGAATGGTCCAAGGCCCTGTTCAACTGGACATGGTTCAGAACAATAGGACGGGGCCTTGGGACAAATCCAGGTCGAGGTCTCCAGACTCGCACCGCTCCTGCTGCTTCCAGTACTGGTGGCGGTTGGTTGGCAGCTTCAAGAGCTGCTTCCCCATCGTCACCAGCAGCAGCTGCATCAGGTGCTAGTACCACGGGGGGTTGAACCAGGACATAGTTTCCCCCCGGGGCAGCAGCATCAGCAGCAGCATCATCTGGTTCTGGTGGTGGGGAGGGGACATCGAGACGTGGTGCCCTCTCAACGCCTCCACCAGGAGCAGCAACAGGAGAGGGTGGAGTGTTGTCAGGAGCAGGGGCTGGGGAGTCTGGAAGGTCATCGTCAGACGACCCAGATGATCCACCGGGTTGCCGTTGCCTGCGTGCATGCCTCTGTGGCTCACGCTGGTCACGCGGCAGATCTTGTGCTCGGTGGACTGGCCTCCCCGACATAGGCCACTCTGCAGGGTTGAAGTGCAGCAAGGAAGTACAGATGTGCTCCTGGAAGTCCAGCAAGGTCATCTTCTTCCTTGGGTAGCACTTCCTGTACAGGACATGGGCGTTGAAGAGGGCCATTTGGATGAAGTAGAAGGTGATCTTCTTCGTCTACTTGACCGTCCTTCGCTGGATGGGGTAGTACTGGACCATCTGGTCGAAGTGATCCACCCCACCCATGTGGATGTTGTAGTCTTCAATGCAAACAGGTTTGAAGACCTCCCTCTGTCCACGACGCCACTTGCCCTGTTGGTCCTTCTCTTTGAAACTGACAAGCTTCGGGATGGTGTCCTGGTTGTGGAAAGTGGACACCATGTTGACGATGCGCTTGTCTCGCCAAAGTAGGACCATGGTTAAGCCGTTGTTCATTGCTAATGTCGCATCGCGTTCAAGCTGTTTTGCTTTAGCAATGTCGCACAACCGCTTAGGAGCTCCTCGTACAAGGCGCAGGGTGCCACACACATAGATGTTGTGTGTGAGCATTTGCTGGCACAGGTCAACTGAGTTGTAATAGTTGTCCATGTACAGCCTGTACCCGTGGCCTCTGAAGGACTCCGTGAAACCCTCCACCGTCTCCTGGAGAGATGTACTCGGACCGGTGTAGACCCGAAAGTCCCACACATAGCCAGTCAACGCCTCTGCCAGAATGTACAGCTTGACACCGTACTTCGTTGGCTTCATTGGGTTGTAAACCTTGAATGAAAGGCGACCCTTCCATCCAAGGCTGCCTTCGTCAAGGGACAGCTTTTCGGTGGGGATGTATGCCAGCTTGAAGCCTTCAAGTAGGTATTCCATCACCGTCCGAACCTTCACAAGCCTGTCCTTGTTCTGCCTGCAGACTGCCTTGTTGTTGAAAGCATGGAAATACTTCAACAAGGCTAGAAACTTAGTCCTACTCATCGTTCTCCGAAATACTGGGTAGTCGTGAAGGACAGTTGAACGCCAGTAGTGACTCAGAGAAGGAATCTTGGTGATGCCCATGAGGAAGTACAGGCCAAGGAATTTGGCCATTTCCTCCTCACCAAACAGGTGCCAAAGAGCGGCTGCTCCGTCAACGAACTTGGCGTAAGCATTTGTCTCCACTACCAGGTATTGCAGAATCTCCCTCGTAAAGAAGAGCTGGAAGAACTGGAGAGGAGTCACCGGCTTTGGAACCTGCATGCCAGGGGTCCCTGAGAACAGATCAGGCTGGGGGTCGAAGGGGGTGTCGGTCCAACCGGCATCACGATCGGGGGGAAGGATCGCGAGCACGGCCACGACCACCGCGAGGACCACTGCGAGGACCACCATGAGGAACACCTCTGCGGACCCTGGGCCTACCACCTACCCCCCTACTGGGACCTGGCCTCCAGCGTGGCATAGGTGGTAGGTCGAGGGGTTGAGTGGGGGGGGCTTCTGCATCAGATGATGCAGAAGCCGGTGAACCTGGTGCAGCACCAAGTGGTGAAAGGTGTGGAGCTGGTGAACCTGGTGCAGCTGCACCAGCTGGTGAAAGGTGTGGAGCTGGTGAACCTGGTGCAGCTGTACCAGTTGGTGAATGGTGAAGAGGAAGCCTTTGGGGAAGAAGCTCCTCGATTGCTGCTGGAGGATTCAACGCTGTGCGTGGCACCTCAGCAACAACCTGAGCACGCACTGCGGCTCGATGCTCAGGCAGAACAAATGCCGAGGGGGTCAACGGTGTGTCGCTGAAGGGGGACACTGCGGGGGTGACCATTCCCATGGCATGCGAAGGCGGGGTATTCAAAGTGCCCACAGCAAGTAGCGTAGCAAACAGGTGTGGGCTGCAGGCTGGTGATCCTGCTGGAAGCCAGGATGAGGCACCGCCACGCGAGGTGGATGGAAGAGGTGACGTGGGAAGTTGGGGGAAGTTGGGTGATGGTAGGAGGTAATCGGCGATGTTATGGATGGGATGAGATGTAGATGGGATGGGATGAGATGTAGATGGGATGGGATGGGATGTGGATGGGATGGGATGGATGGTGGTGGTGGTGGTGGTGGATCCGCTGGGGCTGGTTCAGTTGGTGGTGGTGGTGGTGGGTTGTCTGACGTTGCTGGTGGTGGTGGTGGATCGGCCGAGGTGGGGGCGTCGAGGCGGAGTCGCTTGGGCGGAGGTGAAGCCCAATCCTCATCGTCAGACCACTCGTCCGACTCACTCTCGCTCGCCGTCTCATCCGTCGTCGTCATGTCCAGCACCTCATTGACCACATCTTCCAGCTGGGAGTCCCGCAAAGGTTTCTTCTTGTCCGACATGGCAGCTGGCATATGGCGGTAGGGTGGCGTATGGTGGTAGGGTGGCGTATGGCGGTAGGCTGGCGTATGGCGGTAGGCTGGCGTATGGCGGCAGGCTGGCGTAGTTAGCTTACGATGCTGAAACCAAGAAATGGAAATAAAGGAAAAACGTAATTGACGTTGATAGTTGTCATGACGCAAGTTCGCCATCCCTGGATCCATATAACGTTGGTATAGTTCACCATGACATAGTCATAGTTTTGCATTATCCGATTCCAGATGACGTGAGTATAATGGATTCATGACGGTATAGTTCCGCATTTTGTAATTCAAATGGGGGAACACCATGATGTAGTCATAGTATGGCATTATAAGAATATATATATTTATACCTTGGGGCTCTTTGGCCAAACACCCTGGGCAACAAGAACAACTCAACAGGGAAGGGGACAAGATTTTTTTTTTTATATATATACGGTATATACCTTTATATAAAAAATAAATATAATCAAATAAATCCCAATATATATAAAATAACTATATAAATACTCGATTATGGGCCCTGCCCTTGCTCTGGACATAGGGGGTGGTCCCATTGACACCCTTGGGAACACGAACAATAACCAAAACAAATATATAAATGAAACAAAATTATAAATAAAATAAAATGATAGGCCTATAAATAAAATAAATAAAAACTATAATAAATACAAATATATATAAAATAACTATAAATACTCGATTATGGGCCCTGCCCTTGCTCTGGACATAGGGGGTGGTCCAATGGACACCCTGGGGAACAGGAACAATAAAAAAAAAAAAAAAATGTAAATGAAACAAAATTATAAATAAAATAAAATGATAGGCCTATAAATAAAATAAATAAAAACAATAATAAATAAAAATATATATAAAATAACTATAAATACTCGAATATGGGCCCTGCCCTTGCTCTGGACATAGGGGTTGGTCCAATGGACACCCTGGGGACAGGAACAATAAAAAAAAAAAAAAAAAAATATAAATGAAACAAAATTATAAATGAAATAAAATTATAGGCCTAGGCCTATAAATAAAATAAATAAAAACAATAATAAATAAAAATATATATAAAATAACTATAAATACTCGATTATGGGCCGTGCCCTTGCTCTGGACATAGGGGATGGTCCAATGGACACCCTGGGGAACAGGAACAATAATTTTTTTTTTTTTTTTTAAATGAAACCAAATTATAAATAAAATAAAATTATGGGCCTATAAATAAAATAAATAAAAACTATAATAAATAAAAATGTATATAAAATAACTATAAATACTCGATTATGGGCCCTGCCCTTGCTCTGAACATAGGGGGTGGTCCAATGGACACCCTGGGGAACAGGAACAATAAAAAAAAAAAAAAATGTAAATGAAACAAAATTATAAATAAAATAAAATGTTAGGCCTATAAATAAAATAAATAAAAACTATAATAAATATAAATATATATAAAATAACTATAAATACTCGATTATGGGCCCTGCCCTTGCTCTGGACATAGGGGGTGGTCCAATGGACACCCTGGGGAACAGGAACAATAAAAAAAAATATATATATAAATGAAACAAAATTATAAATATAATAAAATTATAGGCCTAGGCCTATAAATAAAATAAATAAAAACAATAATAAATAAAAATATATATAAAATAACTATAAATACTCGATTATGGGCCCTGCCCTTGCTCTGGACATAGGGGGTGGTCCAATGGACACCCTGGGGAACAGGAACAATAAAAAATAAATAATATGTAAATGAAACAAAATTATAAATAAAATAAAATGATAGGCCTATAAATAAAATAAATAAAAACTATAATAAATAAAAATATATATAAAATAACTATAAATACTCGATTATGGGCCCTGCCCTTGCTCTGGACATAGGGGGTGGTCCAATGGACACCCTGGGGAAAAGGAACAATAAAAAAAAAAAAAAAATGTAAATGAAACAAAATTATAAATAAATAAAATGATAGGCCTATAAATAAAATAAATAAAAACTATAATAAATAAAAATATATATAAAATAACTATAAATACTCGATTATGGGCCCTGCCCTTGCTCTGGACATAGGGGGTGGTCCAATGGACACCCTGGGGAACAGGAACAATACAAAAAAAATATATATATAAATGAAACAAAATTATAAATAGAATAAAATGATAGGCCTAGGCCTATAAATACAATAAATAAAAACAATAATTAATACAAATATATATAAAATAACTATAAATACTCGATTATGGGCCCTGCCCTTGCTCTGGACATAGGGGGTGGTCCAATGGACACCCTGGGGAACAGGAACAATAAAAAAAATATATATAAATGAAACAAAATTATAAATAGAATAAAATGATAGGCCTAGGCCTATAAATACAATAAATAAAAACAATAATAAATAAAAATATATATAAAATAACTATAAATACTCGATTATGGGCCCTGCCCTTGCTCTGGACATAGGGGGTGGTCCAGTGGACACCCTGGGGAACAGGAACAATAAAATATATATATATATATAAATAAAACAAAATTATAAATAAAATAAAATGATAGGCCTATAAATAAAATAAATAAAAAACAATAATAAATGAAAATATATATAAAATAACTATAAATACTCGATTATGGGCCCTGCCCTTGCTCTGGACATAGGGGGTGGTCCAATGGACACCCTGGGGAACAGGAACAATAAAAAAAAAAATATATAAATGAAACAAAATTATAAATAAAATAAAATGATAGGCCTAGGCCTATAAATAAAATAAATAAAAACAATAATAAATAAAAATATATATAAAATAACTATAAATACTCGATTATGGGCCCTGCCCTTGCTCTGGACATAGGGGGTGGTCCAATGGACACCCTGGGGAACAGGAACAATAAAAAAAAAATATATAAATGAAACAAAATTATAAATAAAATAAAATGATAGGCCTAGGCCTATAAATAAAATAAATAAAAACAATAATAAATAAAAATATATATAAAATAACTATAAATACTCGATTATGGGCCCTGCCCTTGCTCTGGACATAGGGGGTGGTCCAGTGGACACCCTGGGGAACAGGAACAATAAAAAAAATATATATATAAATGAAACAAAATTATAAATAAAATAAAATGATAGGCCTATAAATAAAATAAATAAAAACTATAATAAATAAAAATATATATAAAATAACTATAAATACTCGATTATGGGCCCTGCCCTTGTTCTGGACATAGGGGGTGGTCCAATGGACACCCTGGGGAACAGGAACAATACAAAAAAATATATATATAAATGAAACAAAATTATAAATAAAATAAAATGATAGGCCTAGGCCTATAAATAAAATAAATAAAAACAATAATAAATAAAAATATATATAAAATAACTATAAATACTCGATTATGGGCCCTGCCCTTGCTCTGGACATAGGGGGTGGTCCAATGGACACCCTGGGGAACAGGAACAATAAAAAAAAAATATATGTATATAAATGAAACAAAATTATAAATAAAATAAAATGATAGGCCTATAAATAAAATAAATAAAAACAATAATAAATAAAAATATATATAAAATAACTATAAATACTCGATTATGGGCCCTGCCCTTTCTCTGGACATAGGGGGTGGTCCAATGGACACCCTGAGGAACAGGAACAATAAAAACAAAAAAAAATATGTAAATGAAACAAAATTATAAATAAAATAAAATGATAGGCCTATAAATAAAATAAATAAAAACTATAATAAATACAAATATATATAAAATAACTATAAATACTCGATTATGGGCCCTGCCCTTGCTCTGGACATAGGGGGTGGTCCAATGGACACTCTGGGGAACAGGAACAATAACAAAAAAAAAATATGTAAATGAAACTAAATTATAAATAAAATAAAATGATAGGCCTATAAATAAAATAAATAAAAACTATAATAAATAAAAATATATAAAATAACTATACATACTCGATTATGAGCTCTGCCCTTGCTGTGTTCATAAGGGGTGGTCGTATGGACAACCTGGGGAACAGGAACAATAAAAAAAAATATATAAATGAAACTAAATTATAAATAAAATAAAAAATACAGGCCTAGGCCTATAAATAAAATAAATAAAAACAATAATAAATGAAAATATATATAAAATAACTATAAATACTCGATTATGGGCCCTGCCCTTGCTCTGGACATAGGGGGTGGTCCAATGGACACCCTGGGGAACAGGAAAAAAAAAAAAAAAAAAAAAATGTAAATGAAACAAAATTATAAATAAAATAAAATGATTGGCCTATAAATAAAATAAATAAAAACTATAATAAATAAAAATATATATAAAATAACTATAAATACTCGATTATGGGCCCTGCCCTTGCTCTGGACATAGGGGGTGGTCCAATGGACACCCTGGGGAACAGGAACAATAAAAAAAAAAAATATATATAAATGAAACAAAATTTTAAATAAAATAAAATTATAGGCCTAGGCCTATAAATAATATAAATAAAAACAATAATAAATTAAAATATATATAAAATAACTATAAATACTCTATTATGGGCCCTGCCCTTGCTCTGGACATAGGGGGTGGTCCAATGGACACCCTGGGGAACAGGAACAATAACAAAATATATATATATAAATGAAACAAAATTATAAATAAAATAAAATTATAGGCCTAGGCCTATAAATAAAATAAATAAAAACAATAATAAATAAAAATATATATAAAATAACTATAAATACTCGATTATGGGCCCTGCCCTTGCTCTGGACATAGGGGGTGGTCCAATGGACACCCTGGGGAACAGGAACAATAACAAACAAATATATATAAATGAAACAAAATTATAAATAAAATAAAATGATAGGCCTATAAATAAAATAAATAAAAACAATAATAAATAAAAATATATAAAATAACTATAAATACTCGATTATGGGCCCTGCCCTTTCTCTGGACATAGGGGGTGGTCCAATGGACACCCTGAGGAACAGGAACAATAAAAACAAAAATATGTAAATGAAACAAATTATAAATAAAATAAAATGATAGGCCTATAAATAAAATAAATAAAAACTATAATAAATACAAATATATATAAAATAACTATAAATACTCGATTATGGGCCCTGCCCTTGCTCTGGACATAGGGGGTGGTCCAATGGACACTCTGGGGAACAGGAACAATAACAAAAAAAAAATATGTAAATGAAACTAAATTATAAATAAAATAAAATGATAGGCCTATAAATAAAATAAATAAAAACTATAATAAATAAAAATATATATAAAATAACTATAAATACTCGATTATGGGCCCTGCCCTTGCTCTGGACATAGGGGGTGGTCCAATGGACACCCTGGGGAACAGGAACAATAAAAAAAAATATATATAAATGAAACTAAATTATAAATAAAATAAAAAATACAGGCCTAGGCCTATAAATAAAATAAATAAAAACAATAATAAATGAAAATATATATAAAATAACTATAAATACTCGATTATGGGCCCTGCCCTTGCTCTGGACATAGGGGGTGGTCCAATGGACACCCTGGGGAACAGGAAAAAAAAAAAAAAAAAAAAAATGTAAATGAAACAAAATTATAAATAAAATAAAATGATTGGCCTATAAATAAAATAAATAAAAACTATAATAAATAAAAATATATATAAAATAACTATAAATACTCGATTATGGGCCCTGCCCTTGCTCTGGACATAGGGGGTGGTCCAATGGACACCCTGGGGAACAGGAACAATAAAAAAAAAATATATATAAATGAAACAAAATTTTAAATAAAATAAAATTATAGGCCTATAAATAATATAAATAAAAACAATAATAAATTAAAATATATATAAAATAACTATAAATACTCTATTATGGGCCCTGCCCTTGCTCTGGACATAGGGGGTGGTCCAATGGACACCCTGGGGAACAGGAACAATAAAAAAAAAAAATATATATAAATGAAAAAAAATTATAAATAAAATAAAATGATAGGCCTATAAATAAAATAAATAAAAACAATAATAAATACAAATATATATAAAATAACTATAAATACTCGATTATGGGCCCTGCCCTTGCTCTGGACATAGGGGGTGGTCCAATGGACACCCTGGGGAACAGGAACAATACAAAAAAAAAAATATGTAAATGAAACAAAATTATAAATAAAATAAAATGATAGGCCTATAAATAAAATAAATAAAAACTATAATAAATAAAAATATATATAAAATAACTATAAATAATCGATTATGGGCCCTGCCCTTGCTCTGGACATAGGGGGTGGTCCAATGGACACCCTGGGGAACAGGAACAATAAAAAAATATATATATATAAATGAAACAAAATTATAAATAGAATAAAATGATAGGCCTAGGCCTATAAATACAATAAATAAAAATATATATAAAATAACTATAAATAATCGATTATGGGCCCTGCCCTTGCTCTGGACATAGGGGGTGGTCCAATGGACACCCTGGGGAACAGGAACAATAAAAAAAAATATATATAAATGAAACAAAATTATAAATAAAATAAAATGATAGGCCTATAAATAAAATAAATAAAAACAATAATAAATGAAAATATATATAAAATAACTATAAATACTCGATTATGGGCCCTGCCCTTGCTCTGGACATAGGGGGTGGTCCAATGGACACCCTGGGGAACAGGAACAATAAAAACAAAAAAATGTAAATGAAAAAAAATTATAAATAAAATAAAATGATAGGCCTATAAATATAATAAATGAAAATATATATAAAATAACTATAAATACTCGATTATGGGCCCTGCCCTTGCTCTGGACATAGGGGGTGGTCCAATGGACACCCTGGGGAACAGGAACAATAACCCCAAAAAATATATAAATGAAACAAAATTATAAATAAAATAAAATGATAGGCCTATAAATAAAAAAAATAAAAAAAATATATAAAATAACTATAAATACTCGATTATGGGCCCTGCCCTTGCTCTGGACATAGGGGGTGGTCCAATGGACACCCTGGGGAACAGGAACAATACAAAAAAAAAATATGTAAATGAAACAAAATTATAAATAAAATATAATTATATAAATAAAATAAATAAATAAAACTTATAATAAATCACAATAAAGAAAAATAGGCCTATATATAAAATAACAATATAAATACTCGAATATATATATATATATATATATATATATATATATATATATATATATATATATTATATATATATTATATATAAAATAAAGATAGGCCTAGCCCAAGCCTAAACATATAAAATATCCCAGCTGTGAGGAAAAGGTAAAAGGTCAAGGAGTGCTGACCCGCCGCGGGCAAGTAATTATGGGATTAGCTTAGGTACTTTACCAAGACATCTGTGGCTGTCCAAAGGTTCACTGCTGTAGTGTAGTGTACAGTGGCGCATAAAAGTCTTGTATTTTTTATGTCAGGCTATTTACCGTGACATATTTGTACTTACCGTGACATTTTTGTCTAAAAAATTCGTTTATTATCTATCCACACTTCACTGTTAGTTACTTCACTCAAATAAAACTGTGTATTCACTAAAAATTGCCCAAATTGGGCATAAAATAATGCCAAAAATGGGCAAAACACAACTATATTTCGTAATTACAGCTTTATTATACTTCGTATGTAGTATTTATTCATAAATATATTGGTCTTTCAAGCGAAAATGAAGGTTTTAGGGCAATATATATACGACACACACGTATAGCCTAGCTTACATTCGTAATCACAAACCTAACATAAGTTAGGAATGTGAATACGAATGCTTACTACACTAACCCTACGAATATGATATAAATAATATTATTATTCACAGTTCACAACACTTCCACTGGGTCCATTCTACCCGCCTAAAAAACACATGGCTGGCTATGGAGAGGCGAACAACGAGGCACAGAGTCACAAATCACGAGTTATATACATAAATTATAAATAGATAGCCACAAATTGATGATACACTGCCTCTTAGTACATAAATAATCAAGATTTGCCCGCCTGAAACCCGCTCCATGGCGGGCAATGGAGGCGAAACGAGATTTAAAGGTCCGGGAGTACTACCTCACAGACTGGCGGCCGGCTCACAACTGGTGAAACAAAGCCCCGCACTCCTCACACAGGGACGCTAGGGGGTTGCCAGATATTTAATTTTGTAGCTTACTGATGGCTAACTTACCAGCCAAAAATGCGTCCAAATCGCGTCATAAACTTATTTACCACGAATATTTCTAACTTACAGGTGGCATTATGACGCGATTGCGTCATACGACCACTCTTCGAGGGGTGGCGTTATGACGCGATCGCGTCCTAAAAATACGAGAGGGTTAAGATGTTTCACCCCATTAATTTGGCAGTAATAAGACACTTCACTACATACAGATGTCGATTTTCTCTGGGCGAGCGACAGCGATCTTGTAACTTAGAAGAAATCGCCATTCGTTTGGGACAATTTTCTATCGAACAATGTACAAATTTAGAATGGAGTTAGTGTTAGTGGGCATTTTTTAGTTTGAAGAAAGTCTGTGAAGGCGTGTTTGTTAGCTTAGGGAAAAGTTATAGTATATTGCTCGAAAATGGCCAAAACAAGACAAACCGTTAATTATAAAAAAAAAAAAAAAAAAAAAAATAATACATATCTAAATAAACAATTAAATATATTATATATACTGTATATATATATATATATATATATATATATATATATATATATATATATATATGTATATATTATTATATATATATATATATATATATATATATATATACTGTATATATATATATATATATATATATATATATACTGTATGTATATACTGTATATATATATATATATATATATATACTGTATATATATATATATATATATATATATATATATATACCGATATATATATACAGTATATATATATGTATATATAATATTATATATATATATATATATAGACTGACACAAAATTGGGTGAAAGTTGTAAATAATAACAAACTAATGAGGCAAACGTCCTATGAACTCAAAGCTAATTGGGCTAAACATGAGGAGAATTGGGCCCATAAAAAAAATAGCTTAAAATACTGGGAGAGTAATTACGAAACACGTGAACTACCTGGACTAATTATTTCAATAATTTAATCAATTGGCAAATAATTATATTTGCTTCCAAGCCCCTGATGAAACATTGTATATTTTTGGAGATTGTGCTTTGACAATTATGAGAATATATTTGTGAATAATTAAGTAAAGCGTATCCTATTAGCGATTTATAATATATAAGGCTTATAGATAATAACATTGATGACATCAAGTCAATAACAATATACTGTATATTAACAACTCTGAACTAATCAAGTTCCTTGGATACAATTGTCTGCAGTGATAAATGGTATAATTTTTATTGAAATTTTTTGACACTCTTCTGAACCATTCCCCTTAACCCATCCAGCCCCAGGATCGGCCGTTGACCGATGCCTATTTATGTTATGCACAACCCCAGCGTCGGCCATTGTATAGTTTTCCGCACAAGGCCAGTTTCTCGCCATCCCAGTGAAATTGTATTTTGGCAAAGTCGCACCCACCTCCTGAACCCTCCTCCTTCACTCCACCTCCTACCTTCCACCCCACCTTTCTTCCTTCCCTTCCACTGTCCGACTCATAGTATCTCACGGTTATGAAGGTGTGTTGTGAATAATTTAAACCACTTCCTTTCATTTCATTATATTGATACCCTCACCATAAATTATTATATTAAAATATATAACATCCCGATCTACAACTGAAATGGAAATACTTAAGTCCTATCTATCTATCTATTTATTGCCAGATGCCCTAGATGTTGAATTACGATCATCTCTCTCTCTCTCTCCTTTGATTTGTCTGAATTATGCTTCATGCACAACCTATCCAGGCATTGTTTTATGAAATACGAATACAAATTTATAACTCATCTGAACTTTGTTTATTTCAAGAAGCGCGAAGCTATGGCAGTTCAAAGTGCCCGCGATACAAAAATATTGGCTTCATTCTGACGAAAATTGTCGTATTTACCACATATATCATTATTACTTCTCCATATGTGCCTATTTTACTCTTAATATGAACATATGAACATTGAAGAGCAATAAAAGAAGTGGGAACAGTAATTGACTGGTGAAAAATGTATATTTTAGCCCCGCGGTCGTAATCTGAGGCGGACCAACGAGAGACATACTTCCACCCTCTCCACTGTCTCGTATGCTATTGAGAGACTAGGGGAAGTCCTGAGACTGGCTAGAGGGTCGGAGAAAGACTCCCCTTCTCTCCCAGCCGTCCTCGCGTGAAAATACTCTATAAATATCGGGAATAATAGGGAAAATACCTGATAATTGAGGAGGGGGGAAGAGGGCAGAGAAAGGAGGGGGGGGGGGACACATGTGGAGGAGTGATAGGAGATACTGGAAGGGAATTATTTCACCTAATCACATATTGCTTTGTTTTGAGTGCCAGTGGGGTGTTTTGAAAGGGTTATTTTATGCGTTGGCTCTCGACAGGACGCTTGCCGTCCACCAGTAAAACCTCTCTTGGCCTTTATTTAAACAAATATTTATGATATTTATTGATGAGCAAGTTGTATCCAAAAGTAAATCCATGTAGTTATAATTGCATAAAGAAAAACATAGGGGGTCCATGAATTTTTAAAACTTACCTAAGAAACTATGGTATCCAAGTGTACATTATTACTCCATGTATACATATAAACTTATTTGTATTGCTTTTTATATTCATAAGTCTGTCTTTCCTCTGTACCTTTCAATATATATCTATAATTTTATATATTTTTTCTCTCACTATTCATCTGTATTATTTTCATCTCTATCTTATCAATCTTTTTTCTCTCACTGTATCTGTTTTCTTTAATCTCTCTCTCTCTCTCTCTCTCTATCTATCTATCTACATCCCTCCGTCTCTCTACCTATCTATCGCTTAACTATATGTATCTTTGTATCTATCTTCTATGTATTTATCGTACCTTCCTGAGTTTACTTTGCTCTTTGTTTATCCATTTTAGTTCCGGATCAGTAATACACGGATTAATATATTGGCTATGTCTGTTTGTCTGTGTGTGTATATCGATGTTTATCTTTTAAAGTAAAACAAATGTAATTTGGGCCGTTCTGGGAGGCCAAGTCAAATTCGAAATCCTAAACTAATAGTCCGATTTCAATTATGTTTGCGCCATTCGACTCAGAGTGTCAAAATGTAATTGTGGTATATATTTGAACAAAATCCATACATAGATAACTCGTCTATGGAGTGTTTAAACTTGGCGTGTCCTTGTAAATAATAAAACATCCTTTTCTCCCTTGTGGGTATGATTAAAAGAAGACGAGTTTATTGTGTCCATGAACTTAACTTGTAGAGTGTATATCGTGTATATCAAGTAAATTAAACTCACACAGTATACTTAATTAAATTGCCTACTATACATTAACACAGAATTAAGGTTATTTTTAATATAATATTTTGTTGTTAATGGGATATTATTAAAACATTCATATTAAGTCAACAAAAGATGAGGGAGAAGACGGGTAAGGGTTAGATATTGCATAATCTGTGGAAGAGAAAATGTAGGGGAGCCGCTAAGGAGATCGGCCAGGGAAGAGGGCGGTCAAGGGAGAATAAGAAAGGGAAGGCTTATTGATGGGCACCAGATAACTAGGAACAGTCTATCAACAAATGTTGGACTGTGACTGGAACCTGGCAACAAGGGCAAAGCGTGGGGACATCCTCCGATATAAAAACAAAAAAACATGTACAAGCGTAGTATGGCCGAATCTTAGGCGAACCAAGGCAAGCACACAGCCAGGGAACTATGATAGTTTAATGAAGTGCAGATTGTTATTTGTTATGGACGTCCAATCTGCTTGCCACCACTGACGGAGTTGGGTAACGTTTGAGAAATAATCAGATTCAGGAATAGGTCACGGTATGATCAGGTTGAGTAGATTCAGGAATAGGTCACGGTATGATCAAGTTGAGTAGATTCAGGAATAGGTCACGGTATGATCAAGTTGAGTAGATTCAGGAATAGGTCACGGTATGATCAAGTTGAGTAGATTCAGGAATAGGTCACGGTATGATCAAGTTGAGTAGATTCAGGAATAGGTCACGGTATGATCAAGTTGAGTAGATTCAGGAATAGGTCACGGTATGATCAAGTTGAGTAGATTCAGGAATAGGCCACGGTATGATCAAGTTGAGTAGATTCAGGAATAGGTCACGGTATGATCAAGTTGAGTAGATTCAGGAATAGGTCACGGTATGATCAAGTTGAGTAGATTTTTTACGCAAAAAGTCATAGTATTGCCAATATCCACTAGGTATATTATAATTCTAAGAAATAAGTGTAACCTAACTGTATATATAAGTCCTACATGAAATATGACTAAATTATAAGAGGCTATATACTTGTGTTGCATTCACTTGTTGTGTATACTGTATCCACTATATGATATTTGAAGTTATTTCCCTAGTAAGCTAGAATACTTGGTGTGCCTTATCTACATTGCTATGTTTCACTTTTAATTTATATTCAATCTTTAGTATACGGAACGGCGTCTAAATACAGTATTCTCATTTTGTTTCGATTATTTTCCAATGCAGGAGTAAAACTAGCATAAATACATTAATTATAGTTGTAGAGTATACTAATATTCCTTGCATTCTGATAATGAAGTAGTGTGTGCTTGTGTGTTTGTGTGTGTGTGTTCTAATTGGCATGGTCGTCATCCTAGTCTACTTGCCAGCAATGTGAACCCGGAAATGTTGAGTACCCCAAAGTTTTAAGTTAGAAATATACAGTATGGGGCCCCAGCACTTAGAAACTGCCGGATGCTAACTTGCATAATTATGTTGGGCAATTAGCAAAATTAGCGAAATTAGCATTAATTAGCATAATCGCCTAAGTGACCATTTTTCAACGTCCCGTGGGTCAATTTTGATGAAGTTTCAGGCAATTTAGAAGTTTTAGAGGACGCCGAATTGATTGGATTGGACAGATGACTTATGTATTTGAAATAATTGAAATAATTTCAACTCGGCTTTAAATTTTACTATATTTATGAACACACTTATCCAAACATCATAACTTATGTATTTGAAATAATTGAAATAACTTCAACTCGGTTATAAATTGTAAGATATTTATGAACACAATTATCCAAATGTGCAGAACATGCACACTTTTATTCACAGGTATTACAGGTAACAAAGGCAAATACCATACCAAACTAGAATAATATGACTATGGGTAAATAATATCCTCAAAATGAAAACACAAGTATACCCAAAATTATCAGAGCTGAAAAATATGTGCACTAGTTACACAACATAAAACTTCCATCAAGAAAGAGTGTCTTGCACTTCTACTACTCTGCACTGTTATAAAGCATATCCTCATCATAAAACTCATCCTCATCGTCTTCATCTTCTTCTCCTAACTCTACATTCTTGTCATATTGCTCTTTTTGCTGTGAGTGTGTGAGTGAGTTGCAACATGTACTATCATAGCCTTTGCAGAAGCAGTAGCTGGTACAGGCCAGGCCTGCAGCTACGCAGCTGCACTTTGCTGTTAAACAGGGTTTTAACCCAGCTTTGCAGCTACAGCTGATTACTTCCAACACGGCAGGAGAAGCAACGGGGCTTGCATCCAGGATGGGCATGATGACTTCCTCTCCCTCCTTCTTATTCCATCCAAACTCTGTGATGTCCACAGCTGGTGGGTCAGGGCAGTCTGCTGCTTTCCAAAGCAGCACCTGTAGATGGGCACACCATCCATGGAGGAGAGCGTTGCGCTCTGTAGGAGGCAGTGTCTTCAGTGCTGGGGGGGTTTTGCGCTTTCGGTAGACGTCATATCTGGCGACGTTCAGAGATGCCGACTCCCTCTGGTTGTACAGAGCCAGGAAGAAACTACTCACTGCCTCTGTAATCTGTAAATCAGTAGCTCCCTCCTCTCCGATGAAATGAAGCAGGTCACCAGCCTCATGGCCTTGAGTGCAGACACCTTCCCTTTCCCGGCGGGATAGGAGGTGGTGTCACATCCGGAGAGAGCATGCATAGCCAGGATGGAGCGACACTGCTCACCGAGATTCTCTACTGTCGAATTGATGTTGATAATAGTGCCATCCCATTTCTCCATCTGCTGGTGACATGTGATACCCACCTTCCAGCACCAATAGACCATGAGTACGAAAACATCAGTGTCGTCGCTGAGAATACGGACAGTTGTAGCTCTGCGACTGGCTGCATCCAACATGTATGAGATGAGGGAGACGTCAGCCTCGTCATGAGTGACAATACTGTCTGCTTTGCTGACCATCTTGATGTGATCTCCTATGCTGTGTTTGCACAGGAGCTCACCCAGTCTCTGTTTGTTTGTCTTGTTCTTCATCACTTTGTCGCGGCTAGGTAGAGGGGTTGTCAATGAGAGTCGGTACTCTGTTGAGCTCTCCCCGGCTCTTCTCTGCCTCTCGTGGTCTTTGGCAGAGACTTGCTCATACCGGTCAAAGATGACAAATGTTTCGGTGATGTAGCGATTAAGCCGGCGCCCCATGCTGGCTGCGAGGTCAGCCACAGTGCCTGACGATGGCCACACCACGTGGTAGATGAGCTGCGATGCATCAACGAGTACAACATGTGGTGGGTGGGGATTGGGGACAAGGATTCCAAGACGCTGGACGATCACAGACTTGTTACCCTTCCTGAGGCATCTATACTCATCGATGATGGATGAGAGTAGGGGCACTAACTGCGCTAAAAAAATTGGGGTGAAAAAAAATCCACGGTTTTTACATCCCTTTTTTCACATGAAATTTTGATTGCAGGAAATGTTTATAAGAACACTCACGGAAAGCATATCTATCTAAGTGTATTATGTCCAAATTTCATACAGAACTTTCAAATAGTTTGCTCACACGAAGCATTCAAACGGAGCAATAGAGCGAAACAGAAATTTCAGTGTCCCAGGCCTATGTTTGTGAGGGTTAATGCTAATTTTGCTAATTGCCCAACATATGCAAGTTAGCATCCGGCAGTTTCTAAGTGCTGGGGACCCATACTGTACATTTCTAACTTAAAAACTTTGGGGTACTCAACATTTCCGGGTTCACAATAGGGCTCTATAGGCTGGCAAGTAGACTATCCACCAAGAAACAGTAAGTTTCTCGCTTACTTTTGGTGCTACCTGGACTTGTCGAACAGAGCCATATATGGAGAGCCAAAAACATCATATCTCGGATTGTTTCATTTACCGCTGTCAGAGGGCACTAATGGATGGCTGAAGATCCATACCACGACTTTAGTCCCAGACTGTACATGTTCATTACAGTGTAATAAGAGGAGATTAATTGAAATAATTTTCAGTCCCACCAAATTATGTAATACAGTTTTGAGAAATCAATCATACCCAATATTTTTAATCTTAGAATCTTTATACCGAGACAGATTATTTCTGTGAATTTCATTCAACATAGGAACGATCAGCCCCCAATGAATTTATGAATCAAGGACTATGCTTTATAAACGATTGAATTACCTTCTGTTGCGTTCGGATACCCAACACAGACTTGGGTATCAGGGGCCGGATACTCAAAGGCCTGCCTTAGTGGTCTTGTACTACTAGTGGTCTGTCCACTAAGGACAGGATATGGTGCCATAGTTATGGGACAAATTTTCCATACACAAAAGTTTTTCAAAACGCCTTATGTTGTTCGTAAGTCGCAAACACGATATATCTCAGTATTTTGACCGTATTTCGCTCCACCAATCACAGGGATTTGTTATTATTGCATTAAAAAATACCTACCAATCACAAGGGAGAACTATAGTCAGCTGAGAAATGTAAACAAAATGTCACGGACACAGAGAGAGCTGTCATGTCACATCCAAGCTATTAGTATGCCTTTATTGATAATAAATAAGTGATTATCATAAATATATAGCCCTACAAATATGTCGAGGGGAGACTGTTAAAGTGCACGCAAGATATAAGCAGGATTGTAAGGCCAGAAACGAGTGCAGGGCATATGTGCAGGGCCTGCAGATTTAGGCCAGAGGTCATTCTAGTGAAGCCTAGACCTATGTCAATATCATTATTGACACTACAGCTAGGCTAGGTACTACTGTACTTAATTTCGGCTACTCATATGTGTTACGATTTTATAGATCGAGTCGTGGAGTTGTACAATGTAGGCTAGGCCTATGCCTATTTTTCTTTTTCGGCTAGGCTAGCCTATAGCTTTTTCTGTACAACACCAACAATAAAGTTATTTTCTCCTAACCCAAAGACAATAACACATGACTGAATCAATGGATTTCATCTCTATCTCTCTCTCTCTCTCTATACTGTATATATATATATATATATATTATCAGAAATCGTACGCAATACTGTAGGTTTAAAAACATAGCATAGATCAACTCTGTATTGTGTGTCTGCGTTTTGTGTAAATAGCGTTTTTGCGTGCATTTTGTGTGTGTATGTGTCTCTGTGTATGTGCTATGTGTGCGTTTTGTATATGTAGTGTGCATGTGTAGGCCCCTTTTAATTTCACCTGATAATAATCACACGCACGAGAACACTGAAACTGTATATACAGTGCGTGTGTGTAATGTGTATGTGTGTGTGTGTGTGTGTGTGTGTGTGTGTGTGTGTGTGTGTGTGTGTGTGTGTGTGTGTGTGTGTGTGTGGTGTGTGTGTGTGTGTGGTGTGTGTGTGTGTGTGTGTGTGTGTGTGTGTGTGTGTGTGTGTGTGTGTGTGTGTGTGTGTGTGTGTGTGTGTGTGTGTGTGTGTGTAGGCCATTTTTAATCCCGCCTCATAGTCACCCGCACGAGAACACCCAAACCCCGGCCCCAGAATCCCTGTTGTTTAGTTATTGTTCAGGGGGAGGTAGTCTCCCACATGCTTAGTCCCATTAGTTTTGAGATTTTAAGACCTTCGTTCCATTAGTTTGGCAATTTTAAGACCTTTTATCCCCTTCCTTTGTCATTATAAAGACCTTTCGTGCCATTTAGGTGTCGAAAATTTCCTACCAAGCGATAGCCAGCCTGTAATTCTAGGATGAATCGGCCTTCGGCCAGAACATTTTCCATCCGAAAAATGTACAAATTTATCTTAAAAGGGGGTCTAGGGGGCATTTTCATAAGCTTGATGGAGGTCTAGCAATGAAACTATAAAATATATATAATATATATATGTATAGATATACAATATAGATATATATATATATATATATATATATATATATATATATATATATATATATATATATATATATATATATATATATATATATATATATGCGAATATGCTTCCACACTAAAGGTGTGTAGAAAAGGGTAGGTTCACTGCACAAAGTTTAAAAACAAATTAGTGCTAAAATTAAATTGCATCTAAAATATATTGCATGCACAAAATAAGGGTTTAAAAAGTATGTCCGAGTATCTTATTAGAAGGCTCGGACTGTTGTGTACATATTAAAATAATGTTTATGTAAAAGTGTTAAAATGCATTTCTCTACTTTCGTAGATCTTCAGTAATTATAAAAATGCATTTTAACACTTTTACATAAACATTATTTTAATATGTACACAACAGTCCGAGCCTTCTAATAAGATACTCGGACATACTTTTTAAACCCTTATTTTGTGCATGCAATATATTTTAGATGCAATTTAATTTTAGCACTAATTTCTTTTTAAACTTTGTGCAGTGAACCTACCCTTTTCTACACACCTTTAGTGTGGAAGCATATTCGCATATATTTTTACCACAAGAATCAATATTTTTCATGTTTTATATATATATATATATATATATATATATATATATATATATATATATATATAGAGAGAGAGACCAAAATATAACCACTAGCTCCTTTATTCCCAGCTAAACTATTCTCCTTTAACACACTGCATGACTATTATGTGACCAGCGGGGTTTATTGGACTGTTATGGCGCCGGGCCACACACAATATCGAGAGGCTAATGAGCGGAATGAGAGAGTAAAAGTTGAGTAAAGCACCAACTGTTAGGGGGAGGCAGTTGGTTTTTAGAGTACTCCTCCTCCCTCGTGTTTAGCCCTATTAGTTATGAGATTTCAAGACACTCGTCCCATTAGTTTGGCGATTTTCAGACCTTTTGCCTCATTTCTTTGCCAATATTAAGACCTTTCGTGCCATTTATGGGTCGATTTTGTTCCTGGCGAGCGATACCGAGCCTGTATTTGAAGAGGAATCGGCCTTCGGCCGGGACATTTTTCTACCAAAAAATTTACAAATTTATATTATTATGTTCCTTCCAACAACCAACTATACTCCTAAAATCGATTAATTTAATTTACAAACACATGTGGCAGTCCGTGGATTCGAATCCAGGATGCTCACATCGAAAATCAACACCTTATGCATCGCACCACGAAGAAAGTTAAAGAATGGTGGACACTGCCTACGATTTATTATGCAACTTCGAATCCTGCATATCAATCTAAGCATGTACACACATCCCAACTGCAACTCACGGGGGGTCCTGTGGGTGTTTTTTTAAAGTATGATGGAGGTTTAGAGAGCAAACTAAACTCCCTCCCTAAACCATTGAGCCGAACCAGTAAATTATGCTGCACAATACCGTCTGAGCTCCCTTAAGCCGGTATCACACGTGCGCTTTTCCCTCAACATTTATCCTCAACACTGGTCTAGCAGCTTATGAGGTCAACATTAAAAACAAAATCGGCTACCTAAGTTCATCTACCATCAGTCTAGTTTCCGATACCAGTGTAAAATATTCCAGAAATGTTACCAGAAAAATGTTGATGATGGAATGTTGACTATAAAAGCTCTCGTGTGATACCGGCGTTAGGTGCTGTAATGCATGGTCTAACTTGAACAAAGCCCCGCTGCCACAAACTTTGCTAAAGTATACAACCTCAGCATTTCAGGGGACAGTGGTTATTTATATAGGTCTATTTATTAATATATTCATATATTTGTTTAGTTTCCTCACTAGACCTTCATCAAACTTTAAAAAAACACCCCCTAGACCCCCCTTTCAAGATGAATTTGTACATTTTCGGCCAAAGGCCGATTCCTCCTTACAGGCTCGCTATCGCTCGCCAGGAAAAAACCCGACACTTAAAATAGCACGAATGGTTCTAATATTGACAAAGAAATTGGGTGAAAGGTCTTAATAGAATTGCCAAACTAATAGGGCGAACGCCTTATAATCTCAAAATAAATGGGGTTAAGCATGAGGGAGAAAGGGGTCTAGGAAAGCGACATATATTTCCCCTTAATGATAGTGTATTGTATTATTATATTTACATTTAGTCTACTAGATACGGAGTTAGTGTTGATGTATGTGAATCCTTTGGTTTATATCGTTTATTGGAGTCTTTAAATAATGTTGGACAACCATCACTATTAATGTATATACTGTATATACACTGTATATATACAAAGGAAAGCAAGCAACAACATATCGAATGGTCCTTACTAGGCTGCTTGTAAAATAAAATAATAATTGACACAGCATTGAACTGAAGGGCTCTCCAAAAAGACTGTGGTCCAGAAAACAAAATGATAGTACTATGTGTTATGCGACGTTATAATTTAACGTGCTTTATAGTAGTTCTGTTTTCCACCTTAGGAAAATATGAGAAGATAGTCAACTGGTACACAGCTAATTTCAATATTATAAATGACACAACAATAATAATAATCAATGGACACAATTGAGGTTCACACATTTTATTCCTTAACAGCTAGGGTACAATCATAGATCAGATAAATCATAAGATCGAGTCTCATATATGGAAATGAGCTTTGCGATCATCACGCATATATAAATAAATAAATTATTATCTATAATCCTGTAATAAATGCTACTTCAGGAATATATAAGGTTATATTATAAATAGTACATATGAATAAATACAATGTCACTATAATAACCACAAGTAACTGTACACAGAGATGTTAGTCTCAAAACAATAAATAGTATTTTGATGGAAAATGGCAAGCGCGAGGTAGCTGGTCAGGCAAAGGTAAATAATAGTTACTGCGAAGGCATCCGCACAATACTGAGGGTTTATGTAAATTAAGATACTATTTGATATATGAATAACTGTTACCTTAATTCAACATAGATAGGAGATTAAACTCAAATAACTCAAAGAGTAATAATAATGAATATAGATTCACAAAAGGGTTTAATAAATACAATAGTCAGTATGCTTGACTGAAATTCTCGCCGAGTGAGAAGTTTACGCGACGTGAATATTAACACCTTACGAGCGGCCTATGCGGTTTATTTATGTGTACCGCCCAGCGGGGTGTTTTTAGCCAAAATAGGGCTGTTTACGTGATAATTTTCATGCCTAAATAAGACCCAGAACGTAAAACAAGTATCTATCCCTGAAAGGGCATAAACAGAGCTTTCGAATGACACCATAACGATCCTTGTATGATGGATAGTTTTCTTACAATAACCGTGCAACGCGAGTGCAAAAAGCAGGTAATTCGGTACTTTCGGTACATAATTGAGTATGTAGCGAGTGAGAGAGGGAGGAGGGAGCTGAGATTTGTGTCAGTAGGTTCGCCGCGGTGGTCTGGAGCAGTCATACGCTCGCTAGTCTCCTGCCACCACTTGTCTCTCTCTCTCAGCCACATTACGTGCTGAAATTGCCACTCGAGTTATGTCGAGCGCCGCCACATAGTCCAGCTTTATTTAACTCGACTTAAGTGGTGAGCCGCTTTTTAAGGGTTAAGAGCTATAAATAACTCGGACAATGCTCAACATGAATGATAGTCATGAGGCGTAACAATAACAATATTCAAGATAAGAGACTGAATAGTAAAACACTTTGTGAACAGCTTATCTATGAATTATGTACCCAATAGATGATATTACATACAAACAAGATCTGATTAAGTGTTCACTAGCTTTACGTGTATATGTGCATGCATAATTTCCTGAACGAATATATGTATTATTCTTTAGTAGAATATAGGAACCTATATTCCAAGAATTATATATATATATTTATTCCACGAATAGAGGTGTTATGTTCTCTAGAAATCGAGTGGCGAATACTAGGAAAAAGGGGAGAATGGAAAATCTCTCTAGGTACGTTAACGTGAACCTCAACATATCTTGTTAACCCTGGTTGTAGTCATCGTTACACTTAACAAAATAAGAGTCACTTAAAGGTTTGAGAAGAGAAGTAGGAGCCTGGGAGAGGATCTGGCTTGCACTTGGTAACAGCGTTCGTTGTCCTATCCTGTTTGCACCAGGGGACGTCCAGCTTCACACGCTCGTGCTAGATGATACGCTCTCTCTCGCTCTCTCACTCTGCACTTCTTCGGGGTCACTAAGCACTCGGTTTCTTCGCTGCTCCTTCACTTATGTTGGTAACGTTTTAAGGGGAGAACTGGCTATACCCCTACGGAAGTCTAACTCCGAATCAAGATTAACAATTAAGCACGTTCGCCATAGTAGGGAGAGGTACCCAAAAGTAATACTCGATTTTGCCTACCTATACTCTTGGCACAAGTAGGTCATATTCCGTTTATATCAACTTTGCGAAGCAGAGTGGTATCGCACACACAGGTCCCGCCCGTATACTGTGCACCACAATTCAGCTTGTCCGTCATCGTCCGTCGTCCGTCCGGTAACTCCTCCTAGACCGTTCGATGGATTTTCACCAAATTTGACAGGTATATTCATTTGGTCAATGCGAAGGTCAGTCAAAAATAAATTTTTAATTTAACTTAAAGGTTAAGGTCAAAGGTCAAGGTTAAAAATAAGGCCAATATTTCATGTGTCTTATTTTTACTCAACTTTCTTTATTTTCACTATACAAGTTACTGGTAACCTCGATATCTTATTGACCAAATTTTAGATAAATATTCTGAAGGGTAAGGTCAAAGGTCAAAATATTTGTTTTACTACCGGTAGTATTTCTTATATTAACTGTTTGATTCTCACTAAACTTACCATGTATATTCGGAATACTTAGGACAAGGTCATACAAAAAACTATACAATTCCATATGAAAGGTCAAGTTCACAGGTCAAGGTCAAATAAAAGGTCAATATGCTAATTTCATTACTTTTCATGCAAACTTCACACAATTTGGCAATATAGTTGCACTTTAAATGAAAAGAAAAATAATACATTCTGAGACACATATCATGTAGGTCAAGGTCAAAGGTCAAGGTCAAGGTCAACTATTCTATAAATATATATGAAACTAACTGATGGGTTTTAATGAAATTAGTCATGCTTATTTTGATTTTCTGGGCAATGTCAATGATTTTTTTTCCCTCTTACATAAAGGTCAAGGTCACAGGTCATGGTGGAAGGTCAACTTATACTATTTATTTTTAGTTTTTATTCAAATGTCTTCATTTTCACTTTACAAGTTACTGGTAACATTGATATCGTATTTCACACATTTTAGATACATATTCTAAAGGGTAAGGTCAAAAATCAAGGTCAAAGGTCAAAATAGTATTTTTACTAGTATTTCTTATACTAACTGTCAGATTCTCACTAGGCTTACCATGTATATTCGGAATAGCTAGGCCAAGGTCACACAATAAACTAAATGATTCCATATGAATGGTCAAGGTCACAGGTCAAGGTCAAATAAAAGGTCAATATGCTATTTTCTTTACTTTTCATGCAAACTTCACAAAATTTGGTGAGATAGCTGCACTTTAAGTGAAAAGGAAAATATTAAATGTTGAGACAAAGATCAAGATAAAGGTCATAGGTCAAGGTCAACTATTCTATTAATATATATGAAACTAACTGGGGTATTTTAATGAAATTAGGCATGCTTATTTGATTTTCATGGGCAATGTCAATGCAAACAAAAATGTACCCTTACATATAGGTCACAGGTCAAGGTCAAAGGTCAACTTTTATTATTTATTAAAAAGATTACTCACATTTTAGAAAACTGGCTGTGTTATGGCTTTTTACTTAAATATAGCCTAATATATATCAAATTTCACATAAATATTGTAATAGCTAAGGTCATAGGGCAAGGTCAAAATAAGAGTATTTGTCATTTTCCCTAAACTCCTCCTTGACTGTTTAATGTATTGTCATAACATTATACAGGCAAATTCAGTTGGTCAATGCGACGATTATCCAAATATATGTATTTTACTTTTATCAAAGGCCAAAGGTCAAGGTCACAGTATATGATCACTATTTGTAATCAATAAGTTTTTATACGAATTAGGCTACACCATATTCATAATGTTAGTTAATACGAACAATGCTGTTTAGCATTGATAAGACATTCTAAGGTCGAAGGTCAAGGTCAAAGGTCAAGGTTAAAGGTCGATAGATGATTTTTACTGGTATTTCTTATTTAATGTAAGATTCTCATTAGGCATATCATGCATATTCGGAATGCCTAGAGCAAGGTCTTGCAAGAATAAACATGATTCCATTTGATAGGTCAAGTTCATAGGTCAACGTCATATATAAGGTCATTATGCTAATTTCTTTACTATTCATGTAAACTTCACAACATTTGTTGAGACAGTTGTGCATTAAGGAAAAATTAAAAAGTTAAATTTTCAGACGTCATGAAGGTCAAGATGAAGGTCAAAGGTCAAGGTCAACTATTCCTTTAATACCTCTGAAACTAACTGATGATCTTTAATTTAATTTGACACACTTATTTGATTTTCTAGGGTTACATCAAAGCAAACAAAAATATAATCCTACATAAAGGTCAAGGTCACAAGCCAAGGTCATAAGTTAACCTTCATCATAAATTTTTTGTTTTCGATAAGCTGACGACTGTTGGTTGCATTTTACTTAAATAACATATATTTCAATCATATACAGTATATATATTATAATACTTAAAGTTAAAGGTCAAGGTCAAAGAACAAAATAAGTGTTGATAATTGTCTTTTAACCCTTTGTGTACCGGTGACGTCTTTTTTATTGTATTCTAGCTATAATTAGACTATTTTGTGAAGCTTATGAAGGATCTGTGGTCGTAAAAATGGTTAAGATAGTTGAAAGCCTGCAAATTTTATGGAGGCCCTTCATAAACTTAATAAAATTGTCTTAGTATCAAGTATGAAATGAAACCGACAGAACTGTACTGAACGGGTTACGTATCGTCACCAAATTTTGCTGGCAAATTTGGTTGGTCAATGCAAAGATTGTCCAAATTTTGTGTTTTTGTTATTCAAAGGTCAAGGTGAATGATAAAGGTCACAGATTATGGTCACTATTTCTTTCTTATATATATTTTATATATATTTTATATATTGTGATATATATACTAGCAGGGGTACCCACCATTGCCCGGGTTTAATTACCATCACTACTACCACCACTACTATTACCATAATCACCATCATCAATCACTAATACCACAATCATCACAATACAACTACCATAATCACCGGCCTCGACCTCCCTGTGCCTCATTAAATGGCGACCTCGATTTCGGCCGCTAAATGACCTCCGATTTTGGATCTGACCTCATCCGTACCCCAATTTTGGGGGGCTGCGAACAACTTTCGTTCCATACACCTTTTTGATCGGAGGCCTCCTGCCCCAAACGGCCATTTTCTTCATGTTTTTTTTTCAATTTCGGCTTCGAAACGACCTCCGATCGTGGCCTCGCCGCCCACTCTATGACCTGACCCAGGTCAATTGACATCCACATGCAAAGTTTCAGCTCCCCAGGTCCAAAACTGCGGCTGCCTATCAAGAACACACAGACAGGCAAACAGACACACGAACTGATTTAATAATATAGATGTATACTGTATACTGTATATATATATATATATGTATATATATATATACTGTATATCTATATAATAATTATTTTCGATTGTCTGTCTGTGTCTGTCTGTCTGTTCTTTATAGGCGGCCGCAGTTTTTAAGGCAGAGCGTTCATACTTGGTATGCATAGTAAGGGGTCCCCTAGGCAGGTTTTAGTAAAAAAATAGAATTCCCCAGGGTGAAAGGGACAGAGAAAATGGGCGCGTTTAAAACAAAAATGGCCGTTTGGGGCAGAAGGAGGCCTCCGATCGAAAAGGTGTATGGAATGAAAGTTGTTCGCAGCTCCCCAAAAATGGGAGTACTGATGAGGACAGATCCAAAATCGGAGGTCATTTAGCGGCCGAAATCGAGGTCGTCGTTTAATGAGGCACAGGGAGGTCGAGGCCGGTGATTATGGTAGTAGTAGTATTGTGATGATGATGGTGATTATGGTAGTAGTAGTGGTGGTAGTAGTAATGGTGATTATGGTGATTACCCGGGCAACGCCGGGTACCCCTGCTAGTACTGTATATAAACCTATTTTACCTAAGATAGTCAATACTACTTGCAGAATTATAGGCCGCAGAGTTGCGTATGATTTTTTTTTTTTTTTTTTTGGTAATGCGAAAACTGCACACCTACTTTATTTAGGGTTAAGGGTTTGGCTTTTCGGAATAGTAAAGGCATGGGTTATGAGGTTTCTTAATAATCCTGAGGTTAGTAGTTGCACTAAAATTATGAGGGGGATATCTCTGGGATGGCTTGGACGTTCTCCGTCTATTAGTATTTAGTTAAGGCTTGGAGATAGCCTGCTGGGGTGATGAAAAACATATTTCCGATTGCGGGGTAAACAGACTTCTTAGGTTGTATGGAGGTGATTTGGGAGGACAGGTGATAGGGCTTTTCTAATTGTTTACCTGCTTGGCTGCCATGACCAAGTTTAGGTTGGGCAGAAGATACAGGTAGATATTGGGGGGTTTGGTGGCGAACTTCCATAAACATTTCCTCAGAATAGCCTAGGTCTGGTTTGGGGTACGGAATGTCTTGGTGGGGGGGAAAGGGACGCGTTCATTCTCACGTGAAGGGGGGGGGGGGAGACGACGCGTTTTCTCTCACGTGAAGGGGGAGGGGGAGTCTGGCTGATCGTGATTTATAGAAAAAAGGTTTTCTCAGGGATACTAATACCTCTTGATGTATTTTTTCTCCTGGAGATCTTGATGTATTTTTCCCTCTTGGCATCTCACTATGTACGATACTGAAACGGTCACATTACTCGGGCACAAACGCAGTCAGTCAGGGATTAATGGCAAGATAATTATCAAGGCTATGTTTGCATGTCTGGACTGTATGGCACTCTACAACACTTCTAGGCAATTTATTCCATAAGTTGACCACTCTAATGAAAAATAAGTGTTTCACTTCATGTGACAGAAACGACTTACTTTCCGACAATTTTGTAACTATTATTTCTTGTGTAATTTGAGTTATCTAGTGTGAAGTACTTACTTGCATCCATCTTGTCAAGCCCTTTGATCATTTTAAAAACTTGAATTAGGTCCCCTCTTGTTTTGCAATGTGCCAAGGTATATAATTTTAACTCTTTTAGTAGTTCCTCATATGGTTTATTTCTTAGTCGGGGATTTTTTTTAGTTACTCTCCGTTGTACTCTCTCTAGTTTTTCAATGCCCTATATATAATATGGCGACCAAAATTGAACACAATATTCCAATTGCGGACGAACCAATGAATTATATAAAGCGCGTATAACGTGTTTAGATTTATATTCAAAAGATCTCCCAATGAAGCTAATAATAATATTGCCTTTTTTAACTACTTCATCGACTTGTAGGCATGCTTTTTATTGTTACTCCAAGATATATACATTTTGACCTACACCATGATCAGCATTATAATTACGACTACCACTATCATCACTATCATCACTATTAGGATACCAACTTCTATTAGAGAGAGCTGAGTAAACTTTACCGTATGTGTGCGGGGTCCTGATGTATCGAGGGGGACGTGTTGAGAGAATACAATAGTAAAGTGTACAAGTTTATTACTTAAGTTTATAGGGGTTGATATGCATGTTTATATTTGCAGACACAAGACAATGTATGAATAATCATCAACATATAATTATATATAAGGTAAAATTGCAAGCATCAGATATCAATAGGACATACAAAATATATCACATACGTACACTGAGAGACGTCAGAATGATGAATGAACTCCTAGATAGACTCAATTATGTGAGGGGAATATCTAAATGAAGTTTAGTGTAACATGTATGTTGGGCAGACCTTTTCACCTATAGGTGTGCAGCGGTTTGGTAAATTAGAAATCAGACAAACGTATAACAATATACCTATAGATGAATAATTACGTTATGGGTAGCGTGTGAGGGTTTAATTGGCAAACTTATATTAACTGGTTACGGTAAAGGCGGCCTGAAAGCGAGGCCTCAACTATTGCAAAGCGTCTCTATATATCGCAGTAATAGCTAACATAGCAAGCTACCAAGAGGCCAGGGAGCACTGTAGGTCTTTACCTAAACAGAAATTACTGTCAGGTAATCTAGAGCCAGGGAGCACATAGATTCTTACCTGTCCGGGATTAGCCGTTGCAGGTAAGGCAGGTCAGGTAACACTGCAGGAGGTCAGGAAACACTCAGTAGGGCCAGGGAGCACCTATGGGGTCAGGGAGCACCCAGATCTCAAGAGGGGAGATGAGATGCCTTCCCATACCTGGTCTGGGTACCTATCTAGTTTCTAAGTGCTTTCTGTCCTAGAGGAGGCACAGGGAAAAAGGACACGTTTATAGGTGGTATTGATAGGGCCGATGTGTTTTTCTGGTCTCGGCGATGGTAGCAGGGCGGAGAGTAGTGGAAGCGCCCTCCTGATTTGTCACTGGATGCCTTCCAGGGACCAATCAGAAGGGCGGCTGGTACAAGTACAAAGGAAATCAAGCAACAACAGATCTAGTGACCCTTCTAGGTTGCTTGTCCTCCAAAACACTGAGGATCAAGTGTCCAAACAGTGGTTTAGAGTGGGTAAGGAAACATTGGAAAGAGAATTACTGCCCTGGAACTAATGTCCGTGGCAGGATTAGGAAGTTAGTAGGGGACAGATGGGTTAGTAACTGAGGGGGGGATAAAATAAAGTTATTCATTTACAAACGCAGTCAGTCGCGGGTTTGATGCGAGATATTTGTCTAGGCGGAGTTTAAATGAATCAACGGTGATGCAGTCTATAACGTTTCGGGGAAGCCCATTCCACAAGTTGACAACTCGATTGTAGAAGAAATTCTTAGATTGGTGTGAGTTAAAAGATTTACCAATAATTTTGTAACCGTTTCCCCGCGTGTAATTAGATTGGTCGATAGTGAAGTACTTACTACAGTTCATATTGTCGATGCCTTTGATGATTTTGAACACTTGAATTAAGTCACCTCTTAATCTGCGCTGGGTTAAAGGAAATAGATTTAATTCTCTAAGACGCTCTTCGTATGGTTTGTTCTTTAGGCTAGGTATCATTTTGGTAACTCTACGTTGAACTCGTTCTAGCTTGTTTATATCTTTTTGGTAATAAGGGCACCAGGATTGAACGCAGTATTCCAGAAGAGGGCGGACTAAGGAATTGTAAAGGGTTAGGATAACGTCTTTGGATTTATGCTCAAATGACCTGCCTATAAAGCCAATTATTTTGTTTGCCTTCTTAACAACTTCTGAACATTGTTGACTCGGTTTTAGGTTACTCGATATTGTTACTCCCAGATCGGTTTCTCTGTTTACATTCTTAAGCTGAGTGCCATTCATCGAATAGTTTGCTTTCTCATTTAGGTATCCGATATGTAGTACTTTACATTTATCCGCATTGAAACTCATTTGCCAAATTTGGGCCCAACATGACAATTTATCTAGATTGTGTTGCATATCGTCAACTTGTTCTTTTGAGAGTACGCTATTTGCAATTTTTGTATCGTCAGCAAATTTTGAGATTGTGCAGGTGAGACCCTCATCTATGTCGTTGATGTAAACTAGAAAGAGAATTGGTCCTAGTACCGATCCCTGGGGTACCCCGCTACTTACATTGGTCCATTTAGATGCCTTACCGTTTATGACTACTCTTTGCTTTCTGTCGCTGAGCCAATTTTCTATCCATTTCAACACACCGTCTTGTATTCCATGCGCTTTTAGTTTTAGCAGTAAACGTTTGTGGGGAACTTTGTCAAAGGCCTTTTGAAAATCAAGGTATATAATATCTACAGCTTTACTCTCATCGTAGAGGTTGAGGATATCGTGGAAGAAGTCTAAGAGGTTTGTTAAACAGGAACGTTTTTTACGAAAGCCGTGTTGAGTATCTTTAAGTATGTTATTTTCCTCTAAGTGATTTACGAGTCTGTCTCGTATGACCGTTTCTAGCATTTTACATACAACTGAGGTTAAGCTAATTGGACGATAGTTACTGGGTAGGGATTTGCTGCCTTTTTTGAATATCGGTGTTACGTTGGCTAGCTTCCACTGATCAGGCATAGTTCCAGACTGCAAGGATTTATTGAATAGTAATGTCAGTGGTTTGGAGAGCTCATCCTTAGCTTCCTTTAGAACTCTAGGCGAGATTGTATCAGGTCCAGGCGTTTTATTTACCTTGAGTTTATCTAAACAATTCAATACTTCTCTCTATGTAACGGTGATATTGCTTAAAACATCTGAATTATCAATCTGAATCGGTGATGGTGTAGGGATATCACTGAGGTCTTCTGTTGTAAAAACTGATGCAAAAAAGGTATTCAGGGCATTACTCATTTGTACTTCGTCTTTGGTGTATTCTCCATTTTCATCGACTAACGGTCCAACAGTTGAAGTAACTACTTTTTTCTTTCTGATATAACTATAGAATTCTTTCGGGTTTGTTTTACTTTGATTCGCAATATGTAACTCTAAGGTCTTTTTACTTTGCTTAATTAACTTTTTGGCTTTGCGTCGTAGCTCTACAAATTTCACCCGTTCTTCGTCATTTTGTGAAGATTTTAAATCTATCATTAGCAAATTTTTTAGCAAGCAGGCAGTTTGAAATATCTTTATTCCACCATTTGGGCTTATTATTATGGCCTGGACGCCGTATTTTCGATGGTATGCAGTCTTGCACTGCTTTTAGGTAAGTGGTTTCGAATAACTTCCAAGATGTATTTATGTCGTTATTGTTAATTAAAAAGTTCCAGTCAGTTTCTTTAAACATAGCTCTAAGTTTATGGAAGTTTGCTTTCTTGAAATTAGGGACTTTTTCGATGCTACTATTTGGTTCGTTACTAGTAAAATTTAAAGTGAAAGTTATCGTACGATGGTCGCTGTTACTGAATTCATCACCAACATTCAAATTCTCTATTAATTCTTCTTTTGTTGCAAGTACAATGTCAAGAACGTTATTACCACGGGTTGGCGTTCGAACAAATTGATAAAGCGAACTCTCTTGCAAGTTCGTATACAAGTCATGTCCGGAGTGTGAAGTAAGGGTATCGCCCCACTTGGTCACAGGTAAATTAAAGTCGCCAAAAATTACGGTATCTTGTGAGTTACTTACATCTGCAATTTGTTCGTAAATTTCTCGGTCAGTTTGCACTGATTGAGCTGGAGGTCTGTATATTAATGCAAGTATTATTTTTGTACCTTTATTATTCTTTATTAGCACAAAAGATGCGTCGACGTTCACAATTTGAGGTTTTGACAAGAGGGTAGGGTTAAGACTTTCTTTGATATAAAGTAAAACGCCACCTCCATTTCGATTTATTCGGCTTTTCTCAAACATTACATAAGCGGGAAGTGAATACTCTGCTAAAAAGTCTCTATCTTCTGTATTGAGCCAAGATTCTGTTATGCCAATCACATCATAATTTTCTGTAAACACTAGCTCCTCTAAATCTGAAAATTTATTGCGTATGCTACGAGCGTTTGCATAGAAAACCTTTAAATTTGTTATTTTAGAACTCACGGAACGCTCTTTAATAATATTTTTGGTTCTTGTCGGATCTAAATTTATGTTCATGGCTGTCCTCGGTCCTCGCTGTCTTCGGTCCTTATCGCTGGTGGTCCTCGGTTGCCTCTGTTTTTTTCTTGGCGTTGGATGATTTATGTCACTGCTGCTTCTTCTCGGCTGCTTCTTCTGGTGGGTGACGTCACGGCGTCCTGATTAGTGGGGGCGTTGGTCGGGTTGGCGATTCCTGGGCTGAGCTGGGCTGGTGACGTCACGTCCGGTTCCTCTGCTAGGTGCCGCCTCTTAGGTGAGTTTTTTTTTGGGGGGGGGATCTGTTCTTTTACGAGGGGGAACTATTGTTTTGGGGCCGTTCTCTGTGGTGGTTCACTGGGTTATTATTTGGGGGGATAACTGGCCCAGATTGTTTACGCGCAGGGGTTACTGATCTCCGTTGTGGCATAACAATTATTATCGAGATCACCAATACCAACATCATCAGTATTATCATGATAAATATTATCATAACTGTTACCAAGACTACTACCATCACTATCATCATTAGCATTATTATTACTGAAACTACAATCACCACTACCACCATCACCTTTATTATCGTGACTACTACTACTACCACTACTACTACTACTACTACTAACACCAGTATCATCATAACTATAATTATTACCTTGACTATTACTACTACCACAATCATCTGACTTTATTAGCAGCTGTGTTATCGATAATTAACGTGAACATGAGGGACTGCTATGTCTTTATATAACATTAATGCTACTCTTATCGATAATTAACGTGAACATGAGGGACTGCTATGTCTTTATATAACATTAATGCTACTCTTATCGATAATTAACGTGAACATGAGGGACTGCTATGTCTTTATAACATTAATGCTACTCTTATCGATAATTAACGTGAACATGAGGGACTGCTATGTCTTTATATAACATTAATGCTACTCTTATCGATAATTAACGTGAACATGAGGGACTGCTATGTCTTTATATAACATTAATGCTACTCTTTCACAATTAACAACACGTCTGGCTATAAACAAAACATTGAAATAGCCCAGTAATTATGAATGTGAACCAGTTAATTTATCGCCAGCTACAACAAACAAAAACAAACAATACAACAAGGAAACAACAACAGACTAACTATTATTTCCAAACTAAACTTTTTGTCATGTAAATTCACGTACACTTTTGATATTAGTAAACTTTATTGGCCTGTTCTGTATCCCGGCACAAATTATGTATATGATAATGTGTGTAATTATCCAGGACAAGTTATCTTCAGTAGGACAGTTATGTGCTGTAATTGATGGCATAACTTGTTTAAGGGGGTTTGGTTCGTTTTTTTGGTCCAGTTTTTCATTTATTTATTATTCTTATAGTTTCCTCCCTAAACCTCCATCAGCTAAAAAAATCACCCTCTATACCCCCTTTCTAGATAAATTTGTAAATTTTTCGGTAGAAAAATGTCCCGGCCTAAAATTACAGGCTCGCTATCGCTCGCCAGGAAAAAATTGACACCTAAATGACACGATAGGTTTTAATATTGACAAAGAAATGGAGTGAAAGGTCTCAAAATAGCCAAACTAATGTAGCGAACGTCTTATAGTCTTAAAACTAATGGGGCTAAACATTAGGGAGAAAGCTGTCCCAAAAAACGACTCATCTCCCCTTAACCCTTCCAATACCGACGCTGTCCTTTTAACTTTATTCTGGCTAGTATTAGACGCTTTTATTCCGTTAAGAGAGGGCCTCCAACAATTAACGGGCTTCGAACTATATCATTTAACTGTTTTTATTACCACAGATCCTTCTCAAACTGCACAAAATCATCTAAATATAGCTAGAATGTAATTAGAAAGACGTCGTCGGTACAGAAGGGGTTAAAGGTTTGTGTCCACGATATTTGTACCTTTACGTATTATTGTTTACATTTGATCCAGGTGTGTTTTAGAAGGGTATATACAGGGTGTATTAGAAAGACTGTTACAGGCTATGACCAACACATTTGATCCAGGTGTGTTTTAGAAGGGTATATACAGGGTGTATTAGAAAGACTGTTACAGGCTATGACCAACACATTTGATCCAGGTGTGTTTTAGAAGGGTATATACAGGGTGTATTAGAAAGACTGTTACAGGCTATGACCAACACATTTGATCCAGGTGTGTTTTAGAAGGGTATACAGGGTGTATTAGAAAGACTGTTACAGGCTATGACCAACACATTTGATCCAGGTGTGTTTTAGAAGGGTATATACAGGGTGTATTAGAAATACTGTTACAGGCTATGACCAACACATTTGATCCAGGTGTGTTTTAGAAGGGTATATACAGGGTGTATTAGAAAGACTGTTACAGGCTATGACCAACACATTTGATCCAGGTGTTTTAGAAGGGTATATACAGGGTGTATTAGAAAGACTGTTACAGGCTATGACCAACATTTGATCCAGGTGTGTTTTAGAAGGGTATATACAGGGTGTATTAGAAAGACTGTTACAGGCTATGACCAACACATTTGATCCAGGTGTGTTTTAGAAGGGTATATACAGGGTGTATTAGAAAGACTGTTACAGGTATGACCAACACATTGTAAAATGGAAAATGAACATATATTGTTGTATCACATTTTCCCAGAAATGTGTTATTAATGAGATTTATGTTTATTTATAAATGTAGCAAAAACAGGGTTACGAGTAAAGCACTAAATAATTGATACATGATAAACATGTTTACTATGGACTTAACTAAAGGGATAGTATAGGTTTACCTATTCACACATTAGTCTCGCTAAGGCAGCCTCCCAGAAGCTGGGTGTGCTCAACCGCCTCAAGGGGTTCTTTACCCCTGCGCAGCTACTTGCTCTGTACAGGGGCACAGTGCGTCCTTGTATGGAGTATTGTTCACATGTGTGGGGAGGATCCTCTCACACCGCACTCCTAGATAAAGTAGAAAGGAAAGCTTTTCGTATCATTAACTCACCAATTCTCTGCAATCTCTCTCTCTTCGCTGCAATGTTGCATCTCTCTCACTATTCTATCGCTACTACAATAATCAGTGTTCCTCGGAGCTTTCCCAGTGTATACCACCTCCTCTACGTAGGGTACGTAGTACCCGCCTTGCAACACAATCCCACCCCTACTCTGTGCAACTCTCCAACCCAAGAGTGAAACGCTATTCTCAGACTTTCTTCTATTCAACTGCTGAGCTCCTGAACTCTCTCCCAGAATCAGTCTTTCCCTCTTCCTATGACTTAAATTGCTTCAAACTCCGTGTGTCCAGGCATTTTAGCTCGAGCGTCCCTTGATTTCGGCCCTGTCACTCTTTGAAATCTGGGGGAGGCACTCGCTGCAGGCAGTTGTGCCTTTTGTCTCCCTCATTCACATAGAAGAAACAAAATACGGAATCAAAGTATCATGGAATATGGTGATGATATTATGAGATTAGCAGAAACATACTAATTATTAGCAACAGATTAGAGTAAAAAATATGTATTTTTTTTAACTCCGTTCACGGGGTATAATGCTGGGGCCGGATACACAAACATTTCATGGGCGATCTATGGCGTCATATCTCCCAACTGCTGCCTTAGTATCCCCATGTGTCCTTCTGAGGTCATACTCAAAGGTTAATATGGGGGCAGCCATCTTGAAAAACATGGCTGACTGACATATATACATTAGAGTTCGAATGCATTAGGAACAAAGTGTGATTATGAAGAGGTCAATCGAGATGTTAACCTATAACAATTGAATTATGATTATGAATGTTTAAAGTGTAATTCTGAGCAGAAGTGTCGTTATGAGCAAGTGAAGTGATAAAATGAGATTGGGATGTGACAGAATGGGATTATCTCATATAAGGGGAGATTCAATTATTTGTTTTATCTATTTATGAATGAATGAATATATATGTAGTGATTGATTTGTTGTTGTTGTGTTTCATCCCTAGATCTTCATCATGCTAAAAGAATACCCCCATTACCCTCCTTCGAAATAATTTTTTTCATTTTTCAATAGAAAAATACTTCGGCCGCCGAAGGCAGGTTTCTCATAATTTGCAAACTTGCTATCGCTCAACATGAAAAATTAGATATCTAAATGGCACGAAAATTCTTTAAATTGACAAATAAATAAGGCGAAATATCTTGAAACCGCCAAACTAAGGAAATGCACGTCATAAAATGTGAAAACTAATGGGGCTAAACATGAGGAAGAGGGGGGTCCAGAATAATCCCCCCCTTAGCGCGAAGACTACTACATTATTATATATTTAGCTGTGTCATCTTTCTTTATTTCATTTAGACCATCATTAGATTATTTGATTAACTAGGCGTTTTTTCTGGACCTCCTTCTCCCTTATGTTTTCTGGACCTCCTTCT
>CM064533.1:18468631-18498631 GCA_032716605.1 Paralithodes platypus | reverse complement strand
CTTGGGTCACTTTCTTTATCGAGTATGGTGGTGTGTTTCGCTAACTTGTTGCGTGTGAGGTGAGGGTGGTTAGGGGTGAGATAGTGGTCTTTGATGGCTCCAGCCTGAAGGTGAAGAGTTAACCGACGTGAAAGACGAGTCTGCGTCATACCAATATAGGAATGAGGTCCACAGTCCTCATAATTACAGGTATGTTGGTAAATGACGTGATCGTCGGTCATCGGGCTCTTTATCTTGGTGGAGGCAGGTTTGTTGCGGAGAACGAGGTTGGAGGTCTTGGGGGATTTGTAATAAATTATTAATTTGATTTTGTTTTCCGGGTTGGTTGGGTGGACATGCTTGGAGATTATTTCTTTTAAGACGGCCTCGTCATTTTTGTGTTCAGAGGACATGTAATTGCGGTAGAAGATCTTAATTTCATTGTCAATGTTGGGAGGGCTTTGGGTGTACCATTTTTCAAGATGGTGGTTGATGGTGCTGGAGATGTCGGAGTTGGAGTATCCGTTATTTACTAAAACTTGGGATAGTCTTTCTAGTTCCTGGTGGGTGTCGGCCCAGGTAGAGCAGTGCGTGAGGGCTCTCCTAACATAGGCGGAGATGGAGGATAGAAGATAACGGCGGGGGCATTCACTATCGCCGTTGAGGCATTGTTCTGTGTTAGTTGGTTTAATGTAGACGGTGGTTTTGAACCCATGGTCGTTCAGAGCTACGAGGATGTCGAGGAAGGGGAGTTGTCCATTGTTAGATTTTTCAAAGGTGAAGTTAAGTCCGGAGCCCGATGACCGACGATCACGTCATTTACCAACATACCTGTAATTATGAGGACTGTGGACCTCATTCCTATATTGGTATGACGCAGACTCGTCTTTCACGTCGGGTAACTCTTCACCTTCAGGCTGGAGCCATCAAAGACCACTATCTCACCCCTAACCACCCTCACCTCACACGCAACGAGTTAGAGAAACACACCACCATACTCGATAAAGAAAGTGACCCAAGGAGATTACCTATACTCGAAGCTTTATATATCCAAGCCTTACATCCCAACATCAACAACCAAACTCTGGACCTTCAGATCCTTCCTTCTGCCAAAAGGCACTTTCCTACAGGACCTAACACCCCCCCTCGCCCCCCGGTGCCCTTGACGCAGCCCCCCACGCTACCTCCTTCAGCTTCGTCTTCCGCAGGCGCCACTCAACTTAGGCCACGCCCCTCGACACGCAGCCAATCAGCTTCGACCCCACCAACCGACCACCATCCCGCATCCAGTGCGCATGCGTGAAGCGGTTCTCCCTTTCTCTTTCCTAGAATACCCCTCCACCAATAGCAGACTTTTGCCCCCTGATTTTCGCCTCCTCTGATCCTCCACCCTCTATATATACCCTTCCTGTTTACCTTTTATATCATTCCATCCTTACTTGATAATGCTGGTTGTCCAGTGAAACGTGTCGTATATCCTGTATCTTCATGTACATTAATGTAACCATGTACCACCATGAATTTTGCTCATCTCCTTCATCTACTTCCTGCCACCCAGCGAAAACTCATCAGAGACCTGGAAACTTTGAATAATAAAATTTCCAACGCAGAAATTGCCATTTCTTTCAACCTCGTATGTATTAAAGAAAATTTATTACCTGGCTTTACTAACATATATATATATATATATATATATATATATATATATACATATACTGTATATACAGTATGTATACATATATACAGCATATATATATATATATATATATATATATATTTTAGGCCGTGGTGGTCAAGTGGTGAGCACGCTCGCGTGTGAATCTGAAAGACCCGGGATCGAATCCCTGCCACGGCGGACATTTAGTGGGTGCGGTAGTACGTCCTAGCATGTTTCACATGCTTGCACCCAGTCAGGGGACATCCTGACGACGTATACAGACAAAACACACATAACAAAGCCACTCCAACACCTTCCTCTCTCTCCAACACCCCTTCTCCCCTCTCAACTCTCTTCTCTGAGCTATTGCCGATAAAAATGGCATGTTCAGTCCTGTAAAGAATCGTATGATTCAGAGTCGTAAAGATTTCAGGACGAGCTCATTAGCGGCGGATCCCCAGATCGACCGTGGTGATTGTCACCTAAACATCTACAAAACAAACAAACAAACAAATATATATATATATATATATATATATATATATATATATATATAGCAATGTTTTTAGGCACTACATCAGGAGTGCTTTGCTGGAGAGTAGGAAACACAAGAGTTGTACACAAAATATAGTTTATTTACGCGTGTAGGAAACAAGATAAGATAATAGAATACAAGTGGAAAGAGACGTATTCAACACTCCTTCAGGTACTGCAACCTTCTTTAGCCTGGGGGCTTCAGAGGCCGGTTGTCGATGCTGAATCCAGGGCAGCTCCTTTTTCAGGTACAGGCAGCTTCTCCTTCAGGTACAGGGCAGCTCCTTCTTTGGGTACAGGCAAATCCTCCTTCAGGTAATGCAGCCCTCTGAGCCTGGTGGCTTCAGAGGTCGCTTGTCGATGCTGGATCCAGGGCAGGTTCTTATCCAGTCACAAGGCAGCTCCTACTCCAGGTACTGGGTAGCTCCTTTTTCATGTACCACATCTTTCTGAGCCTGGGGGCTTCTGAGATCGTATGCCTATTCTGGATCCAGGGCAGCTTCTTCTTTATGCATGGGACAGCTACTTTATCAGGTACATGCAGTTTCTTCTCCAGTTACCACAGCCTTCTGAGTCTTGGGGCTTCAGGGGTCGTTTGTCAATGTTGGATCCAAGACAGTTTTGTCTCTAGATAAAGGGCAGCTCATTCCTCAGGTACAGGCAGCTCCTCGTCACTGTCGTCGGTGGAGTCCCGGCACATTTCCAGCAGGTGTAGTTCCCTGAACCTGGGGGTTTCAGGGTTCGGCCGTCAGATCTGGCTCCAAGCAGCAAGAGTACGGGGCAGTTTGTCCTTCCAACGCTGGCCAAGCTTCAGGTAGTAGTCATCCGTATCACCTTGGAAGTCACAAGCTATCAGTTGCTTCAGTTCTTTGTCCTTGGACACCAGGACTTAATTCAGTGGTGGCTGCAGCAGGCAAGAGGGTCTTGTCAATAACTCTTCTTTAGAAGCAGCCCTATTGTCTTCACAATTCTCTTTTTTGCCTGTGATTCTGTCAATGCCGTCCACCAGGCTGACCTCAGTAGCTGGAGTCCTTCTGTCTTATGGAGTCATAGGTGTTCTGATCTCCTTGAATCTTGAATCTTGAAGGGGATAAACAGGCTGGGGAGGTGAGAGGTCTCTAAGAATTAGAGAGAAGTATAGGTGGAAGTGATGAGCAAAGTCGAAGAGTAGAAAGGTGGAGGGCCGTCCTCCTTGCAATTCTTGGGTAATACATAGATGTGGCAAGTGAGAGTACTCGAAGAGCAGCAATGCACAGTGTGGAGAGGCCGCTGATGTAGGTGAAGGTCGGTGTCAGGGGATGGTAGAGGTGGTTATTTCTTCTTTAGGTGATAGAAACTTCTCTGATAGAAACCTCTCCCCTCTGGCGAGAAATCAATATTCATACCAGTGTATTTTTCTTTCATTCTAGCAGGAGTATAAGTTTCCAGATCTGTAGCAAATTGTAACCATTCTTCATCTGTCCTTGGTGTTTTATTTGGAGGCTCGCTGGCAGTTGTTAAGTCAACATCCTTGTCTCCTTCCTCGATCTCCTCCACGTCGACTTCTTCTCCTATGGTGGACTCAGAGTATTCAGACGACGTGGAGGAGGAGGCTGCCACCGGATGATCAGAGGTGCCAGGCTGGGGGTTTGAAGTGGTTCGGGATGCTGGAGGTGTCGAGGCTTGTGCTGGTATCTGGTCCTCCGTTGGTTGTTGTGCCTCCTTCCGTTGCATGCACAGGGGTCGTGGGAGCAGAAGTTTTGGCCTCATGGTATTCTTCGGTATTGTTGTTTTCTTCTTGGGTGGTGGTGCTCTAGCGACGAGGATCTCTGCTGGGATGACGATAGAGGGAAGGTTATTAGCCTTCAGGAGGGTTGGTAGGAACTTCTTGAAGAGTTGGTGGTCCCAACCAGCAAGTGCCATGGCCGTTGTGATTACGATCTGAATGACTTCTGATCTGTCACTGGATGTTTGGCCACAGCTTGTTGGTGGGTTCTTCTTTCCCTCTTCCTTTTTCCTCACCCAAGCATGTCTGGACCCCTCCAAAACAGCTCCATGTGTTCCTGTAATGGATTCTGCTTCCTCTCCATTTTCCCCCAGTTTGATCTTAAACTGTACCCTCTCGCCGTCGCCGAGGGAAGGCACTTTGTGTTGTGGATTTGGGGTGGAGATTTGGCTCCTGTGGACGAAGATGTCAGTTCCAATTTTTTCTGGTGATGAAGCCGTATCCCCTTTTCACGTTGTACCACTTCACATTCCCAACAACTGTGGTGGAAGTTGCTTAGGACATGTTGGTAGTTGTTGGTAATGGTGGAGAGTAGTCTCTCTGATTTTTTTTTTTTTTGTTTTTTTTTTTTAGGAAGGAGGGGGAATAAGTAGAGGGTTTGGTCAGGAAGGTAAAGTAGGAAATTATGAAGTACAGTAGAAGGGAAAAAGTTAGTGGGCTGGCCACTTTGCTATATTTATTTATTAAGTCTTGTTATTGGGCAATTTACATACCCGGTAGTAGCTGAGGGCCTAACTGAAACAAATAATATTCATAACTAAGAAAAGTTTGTTTTGATTGAGTTATTATGCTATTTTATCAGGAGGTAATGTTTGCATGCAATATAGTTTCTGCATCTTAACCATGTTATAGATTTGTCTCCCTGTCGGTGAAACTGCAAAGTCTATCTCATTTTTTTTTCAGGGTACTTTTCCTTCATCTTAGCAGGAGTAAGAGTTTCAAGATCTCTCAAGAATTAAGTATTGTCTTTTGTGATGTTCTTCTTCACAGCAACTTGTGTGTTGGTAGTTGAGACTTTGTTGATTTTCTCCTTCTTCTTCACAGCAACTTGAGGAGGGGGAGAGGGAGAATTCTCATGAGTTTGGTCTAAACCTTCTTCCTCTTCATTTTCTTCCTCTTCTTCCACATCTTCTTCATATTCTTCATCATCTTGTTCTGCATTATCCTCCTCTTCAAGATCTTCGAGGTTGATGGAGGACTCTGTTTCTTCAGTGATGGTGATGTTGGTGTGATATTCCATTTCCTCCTTGGTTTCTTCTGCTTTTTTCGAAAGTCCAAGGCTTCAGGAGGGATGTAGATGGTTGGTAATCCGTTGTGTTGGAGTATTTGAGGGATTATCTGACATAGATGATGTTTGTTAGAGCCGGCAATGACTGTGGCAGCTTGAATACAGGCATATATACTGGATATGGTGTCAGATTCCTCGTTGTGTCTTGTTAGTTGTTTTGGTGTCTTGCTGAATTGGTGTTTCCGGCGAGCAAGATGTGAGCCTTTTACTGCTGCACCTCCAGGGCCAGTAATTTGGTGAGCTTCTGGTCCTTCCTGCCCGGGTTTAGTGCTGAATTCCACTTGTTCACCTTCTCCTAGAGATGGATAATAATTGGGGTTGAATTTAGATATTGATTTGTGATGAACAAATATATCTGTCTTATTATCCGATCATGTGATGAATCCATAACCCTCTTTTACATTATACCACTTGACAAATCCCGAGATATTGGGCTCTATCATAGTGTTGGGGTTGCGGTAGTTGTAGCCCGTGATGTGTGTGCGAGCCATGGTGGAAGAGGGTGAGTGGAGAAGAATGTTTGCAGATTCCAGGGTTTATAAGACCTGCTCCTAGATCGAAGAACTGTTTCTGGGGTTCCAGCTGCCTTCTTATTTGATGCTGGGAGAGGTTCTGAACCACTGTGAGTCTTCTCTGGCCCTATCAGAGTAGTGGCTCTGCCCACCGGTCCATTCTGTGCTCCTAGAGAAAGTCAAAGCTCGCGAGGTATAGAGATGTTCGGGCTAGTGATTGGCTGCTGAGAGAGGTGCTGTACCATCGTGAGTATTCAGTGGCCCAATAAGAGCAGTGGCTCCGCCCGTCAGACCATCTGTGATAATGAAGAAAGTCGAAGCTCGTGAAGAATAGAGAAAGCTGGTCCTGGCCCATGATTGGCTGAGAGAGCAGTGTAAGGGTCTGTTAACTTGGGAAAATTCGAATCTTGCGAGGTATAGAGAGTATCCTGTTTATTTTTTTATTTATTTTTTTATTCTATGTGAGTAAGGGAGACAAAAGGCATAACTGCCTGTAGCGAATGCCTCCCCCAAAGTTGAAAGAGTGACAGGGCCAAAATCAAGAGACATTCGAGCCAAAATGCCTGGACACACAGAGTTTGAAGCAATTTAAGTCATAGGAAGAGGGAAAGACTAATGCTGGGAGAGAGTTCCAGAGCTCAGCAGTTGAATAGACGAAAGACTGAGAATAGCATTTCACTCTTGGGTTGGACAGTTGCACAGAGTAGGGGTCGGATTGTGTTGCAAGACGAGTACTATGTACCCTACGTAGAGGAGGTGGTATACACTGGGAGAGCTCTGAGGAGCACTGATAGTAGTAGCAATAGAATAGCGAGAGAGATGCAACATTGCGGAGAAGAGAGAGATTGCAGAGAGTTGGTAAGTGGACGTGAGTTAATGATACGAAAGGCTTTCCTTTCTACTTTGTCTAGGAGTGCGGTGTGAGAGGATCCTCCCCACGCATGTGAACAATACTCAATACAAGGACGCACAGTGCCCCTGTACAGAGCCAGAAGCTGCGCAGGGGTTAAGAACCCCTTGAGGCGGTTGAGCACACCAAGCTTCTGGGAGGCTGCCTTAGCAAGACTGGTAATATGGTACTTCCAAGTGAGAGCAGAAGGAAAGGAGACACCGAGAATATTGAGAGAAGATGAAGGATTGATTTTTATATTGTTGAAGAGTAAGGGATAGTCCTCTGGAAGTTGTTGTTGTTGTTGTTCCCTAAGCTGCCTGGCCGAACAGCCCCGAGTCCCTGAGGAAGGCCATGGCCATGATCGGGCTTTCCCACAGAGCTCTCATTGAGTGTAGATTGTGTTGTTGGCGTAAGTGGTAGTGTGAAATGCAGTCTTCTATGATGTGTTTAATGGTATGGGGTGCTGTGTTACATCCCGGGCAGGCGTCGACAACGGAGTCATCCAGTCTCTTCTGATAGCTCAGGAGAGCTGGATGGTGTCCGCATCTCAGCCTGGCCAGGTGGACTCTGTTCTCGCGAGGAAGGGAGGATTCGGAAGGATGGATTTCGGGAGGTCGTGCATGCAGCTGCGTGTTGTCTGTGAGTGAGTGGATGGATCGGTGAGAGATATGAGTATGGATGTGCTTCTGGAAGTTGGTTCGGGGTGGGCAGGGAGGGAGAGAGGACAATAATTGTGTGTGATACCGTGTGCTGGGTGTTGTTTTGATATTTCTTGGTGTCTGTGGGTGTGTTGCCATGTAGTTTAGTGGGTGGTCTTGGTTCGTGGAGGCTGCTGCCAGGAATTGAGTGCCTCTCATGTCCAGATGGTCTTTGACTTTGAGGATTTGGTTTCTTGATGTAGGTGATCTGTGGGTGCAGTAGCTGTGCAGCCTGTAATGATCTTCAGGTCTTTGTTTTGAATAGTCTGTAAGGTCTTATGATGTGTTTCAGCTAGGTTAGAAGCCCAGGCTGGGCTTGCGTATTCCATCACTGATCTTATGTATTGTTTATATACTGTGGTGGTAGTTTCTTTGTTGTGTCCAAATTGTTTGTGAGCAAGTGACCTGAGGGCGTTAAGTCTGGGTGTCAGTTTCTTTTTAATGTTTGTGGTGTGCTGTTTGAATGTCATATGAGTATCATATGTTACTCCTAGGATTTTGGGTGTGTGTGTATGTGTTAGGGGTGTGTTATTTATGGTGAGTTGAGGGATGTATTCGTGTTCTCCTGTCCAGCTTGTGAGCAGGGTTGCGGTGGATTTGGCTGGGGCTAGATTATGTCTGTTTGTAGTGCACCAGCCATGTAGTGTGTTGAGATAGGGTTGAAGGAGATCTGTTGCTCTTTTTGGGTCATGGTGTGTGCATGTGAGTGTTATGTCATCTGCATAGGAGGCTAAGTTTATTTGGGGCGTATTGGGTGTAGTTATATCGTGCATGTACAGATTGAAGAGTGCGGGCGATAGGACGGATCCTTGTGGGACTCCGTTTGGAAAGTTTCTGACTTTAGATGACTGACCGGCAAAAGATACGTGTGCACATCTGCCTGCTAGGAAGTTGGCCAGCCACCTTTTTGTGTTGTTGTGCATGTTTGTGTTGTAGATTTTGTTTGTTAGGTTGTGGCGGGGGATGGCATCGAAGGCTTTACTAATGTCGAGTGTGGCTAATAGTGATCTGTGTGGTGGTCTAGCTGAGTTGATGCCGTCAAAAGCTCTTTGTGAAAGGTCTGTGAGAAGAGTGTTTGTGGAGTGCAGTGGCGTAAAGCCTCTGGAAGTTCCGTCGGGTAGTAAGATGAAGAAAGTGGGTTTTGGATGCATTAAGGGTAACTAGGTTTTCTCTGCCCCAATTGGAAATAGTAGTTAGATCAGAAGATAAGTGTTACATGGCTTTATTAACTTTGTTTTTGAGGGATTGCTGGCTGGGGAATTCAGGAAAACTAATTGAGTAGTGTAAGGTAGAGTCGTCTGCATATGAATGCTTGCTCTCCCTCCTTATTGTTCTTGCTATTGAATCTGGGGTGATGTGGATTGTCGATTTTAGCCTTTGCGCCGCCTGGGGTTTCTTGAAGCTCCATCCTTTACTATATATATATATATTGAAGTGACGGGATCCATAGAAGAACCGCAAAGAATAGCAGTGGTCAGAGAATCGAGGGACAGCAGGAGGAAAGGATTCATACACCAGAAGAAGAAAAGAAATAGAATGGGACAACATTTCCCATTCTCCAGAGAACAGGAAAATCAAGAACGGGAAATTAGACCAGTTAACCCATTCTCTAATTTCCGGGCAAACAGGTGAGTTGCCCCTGCAATGCAGGTCAAGCCCCACCAATCACCATCTCGCACGGCCCCACCAACTACAGCGCGGGACTCAAACAACCAAGGCGGAATTACCCCTCGAATATTACGATGAAAAAGTACTTATGCAAGCTACACATAAAGAGCCCTGGGAATACCTAAATTGTTGGGGCTCTTCCCCCTGGAGGAGATACCCTGTGAGAAAAGAAGAGAAATGGTGATAGGAAGTGCCACATAACCAAATCATTGCATAAACATTACAAATAGACAAACTAGCTAGTGAACAGAAAATCACGAATTACATCATCATGCCATATAGTAGAGATAAGAAACAGAGGTCGAAAAGACGAGAACCTCAGTGCGATATTGTTAAGCACCAACATATTTTTCATGTAATTATTACCCTCGACATAGCCAATTTTTATGTATTTACGATGCTCCTGTTAATGTGAGATAATGCAACCGGACCAAGAGAAACAATCCAAATATAACCTAACTGAAATTATAGGAAGTCAGTTCACACTCAGTAGGTTGCTCTGTCTGGATTATTGTTCGAGAGTATTAACTGCCTACTAGCGCTCCGTCTGGACTATTGTCCGGGAGTTGTTCACCCTAGCGCTCTGTCTGGATTATTGTCCGGGAGTCGTTCCACTAGCGCTCTGTCTGGATTATTGTCCGGGAGTCATTCACGCCCCCTGAGAGAGAAGGTGCCTGCCGTCCTGTCCTCCCTGCCCTTTGGACTCCAGATGAAGTGGTCCCTCGACGTCCAGCCGCCGTGCCCGGAGCTCTACGACGCTCCGACCCTCGTACCTGGCCCTTCTCCACACTACGCTATCCTAAGTGTCCTGCGTATCTAAATTTGTGGCTATTGTCGAAGGTAAGGTAGAATATGCGAGTATTCCGGAAGTATTGATAATTTGATCTGTGTCTAGGATCTGTATTAATTAATTATTGTAATTCCTATTTGTGTACACGTTACATAGTCGTTTATCCTCCCATAAATGTTGATCTGTACAAGTGATTTCATAGTACCAGATATTGCCCAGTGAATCCTATAAAGTGTAATTCTTAACCAATTATTACAATTCATATTTGTACACACGTTATATAAACTCACCTTTATGCAGACTTAAACGGAATACTCTCAGATTTCACCTTTATGTGCTATTATTCTTTTGTGTATCCAAGTTGAGGCGAAGTGTATACCGTGAAGATATTCCATATTTTTACCATCATTTACCTAGGACCTATGCCCAAATTTTAATCTATCTATCCTTCCATACCAAAAAGTCAAAAGTTACCCTGTTGAGTTAATATTAATTCATGTGTTCAAGTTGTCTAGTTATCCAGAGTGCTTGTGAATTAGTCTAGTTTACGTGTGCGAGTTTTTCGAAATTCTTTTCACACCATTATAGTAACTCATATTAAAGTTATTTTATTCATTGCACCATATTGTGTAGGTCACCGATTTTCTCTTAATTTACTATTGTCAAAGTCAATTTTGTATTACATCTTATGTTATGTAATCCGCTCTACTTCGCATCTTTGATTCGCGTATTGCTTATAGGAATTTGTTAATACATTCAAATTAACTTTTCATGCTACAATCGTAGTATTTTATCTAGTACAACTTCGTCGTGTACACCCCATTTATTCTGAGTTCATTCTAAACTAATTTACTGTGATTTTCAGTCGCAATTTTATCGAGTGTATTTTTAACTCTTTTTAGTATTAATTTGCATTTATTCCAAAACCTTGTTATAGTTATTCATCAACTTAATTTGAATTTTAATTCTATATACGTGTGATCAGATCTCATACCCGGTCTATAATTATTTTTCGTTCCTCGTGTGTAGACTCGTTCACAAAACCGCTTAGACAATCTAGCTCAAAGTTAAATTACCTTGCCTATAATACCCCAAGTGTATATCTAACTTTCATCTGTGATTTATAGTCGCATTAAAGTTAATTGAGAATTCGCATATAAGCAGTCTATCTGACCTAGGGCCAACACACTATGCCTGCCTATCTTACCTGTGTGACCCCTTGCTAATCCCATTGGCGGTCGCTTACCGCGCCGTGCCCGTGAACGCTCTTTCAGGCAGGTTCGTTCAATCTCAGAATTCTTCACGTTAGACGCTTCGCTCACATACTTATTATCTCCATTGAAATACTACGTACTTGTATAATCATATTTTTCCTGCATACTCATATTATTGATACTGTGTGTAACATGACTTATGTGACGTTAACCACTCCGTTAGAACCGCATGGCTTGTCCTACGGTGACTCGCTAGGATCGCCAGGGCAGTGGATGTGGCTACAGTTGATGTATTATTGTGTGCTTTATTTCATATGAAAGCTCTTGTCATGGGCAGTCCAGAATGGCTCTTTGTTTTCTCCCATATCAAGGCTTTATATATTTAATTGCAAAGTATATGTTTTATCATTAAGTAGTAATGATAGGATTTGAGAGAGAGAGAGAGTAGAACAGAGTGTGAGGAGGGCGCGCAGTGTTTTTTGCCATGCTCGATGACCTCACGGCTGGCTCGCCTCCTGGGCATTGGCTGGAGGAGTTTTTTACCATGTTTGATGACGTCATGGCTTGCTGGTCTCTTGGGGATTGGCTGGAGGACTTGTTACCGCTTTGCCTACGCGGTTCGAGCTAGTGCCGGTATATATACAGCTTTCTTGCCACTCTCTCCCTCAGATCTGGTTTCTAGAACGCATCCCTCTTATCCCTTTGATATCTGTCCCCTTTCTGCACCTGAGAACCTTTTCCTCTGCCTATCTCTCATTTTCCATATCTTTCACCACCTTTTATTAATATTATACCCCCTCTGGTTAACTCTGCATAATCAGCTTCATGCTGGCCAGTTTTAAGGTCTTATAACCCATGTATGTTTAGTTGTTAAGATAAGTTGATCACGAAGCATTGGTTGGCATTCATATTGTCTCATTAGTACTGCTGATTAGGCTGGAGTCTGATATTATTGTAGTGTTGGCTTTAGTAAAAGCTGCTACCTATTATTGTTAGTCTGATATTATAAGAGGATTGTTTGTCTTTGAGGTACGCTGCTTGGCTTTCTGAGAGTTCATATAACGTAAAGCTGCACTAGGCTATACCTGATTCTGTATCTGATTGGGTAAATAGTCTGTGTGCTTGATGTAGAGCACAATGAGGGCTATATGCTTATATTGCTCGCTCGGTTTGTCTTTGAGGTACGGAGAACGCTTAATACCTGTTTGGGAGAGCTACCTTCACTATCTTTGAGACTGCTTTTGCGGCTATGCGGCCATGCACCAGTATCTCGTATCATTGACTCTAGCTAGACTTTATCAGTCATAGTAGACATTAAGTATATTAAACCAATTACTCTTATTATGCATACCCGTTTATGATTACACAAGCATTTCGCAGCCTAGTTTGATGTATTGAGACACAAACGACTTAGGCTCTTTTTGTTGATAGGAATACTGCATTGTCGTGGCGATTATTATTATTGTTGTAGCGTTTAGGATATTCTGGGCTCCGACTGCATTATATCTCCTGCCTTTTTGTGTGCATAGCCTGCACGAGCATTGTTCCGCTGCCTGCCTTTTTGGGTTCCATTTCCGATTCGAGCATCTTGATAGCATCTAACATTTAAAGAAGATTCCTTGTTGGTGTTGAAGGACTTTAGTGCACTTTCTTTCATGCAGGAGTGCCTGACATTTATTGATTAAAGTAACGTAAGCTGTAACTTCCCTTACCACTTTACTTTGCATACCATAACCAAGCACCTTCGGTTATAGGTAGTAATAGGCTGTTTTCACATAACATTAAGCCTAGAGTAGACGCACATTTATTGAGAGTTTGATAACCTATTATTGCATATAGAACTCTGGAGAGTATTTGTGTTCTTTGTTCACTGGGAATATACATCAGAGGTTAGATCTAGCGCTTTCCGTTGTAGCATTTATGCCATTACTAGTCCAATGAATAAGAACCCTGATATATTTGAACCTCAGTCATAAGAAATGGCGACCTTGCCAGGATTTGGTGAACCTACATTTATTAGCAGGGAACATTTGTTGTTTTGGGGAATATTTTGCGGGGATCAGCAAGAATAATTTTGTTTTGCAACATAGTATAGCCCTTGAGTATTTCCGAGAATTTTTGTGTGTATATCTCGGTATAAGAGTTTGGGGTGCTTCTTTTCTGAATATTGAGGTGAATTTTTTTTGTGAGCATCATGTCTTATACCGGATCAGAGGAGAATGGAGACACAGTACGTAATGTCGAAACTGAGGAACAGCAGCATGATGAAAGGGTTAATCAGGTGAACTGTGAGGAGGATGCTAGGATATTTTTGCAATGGCCTGTTACTGCCGAGCGGTTGGAGGGTATGGATCGGTACGGTCTTCAATGCCTGGCCACAGCTATCGGTCATGCGGGTACTAGCAGTATGACCAGGGATAACTTGATAACGTGTGTACTGGGCAGGGTGACTGGTGAGCGAGATGGGTTGAGTGCTCAGAGCCCTTCGGCCATGCTTCCCCTACACTCGACTCCCAGCCATCCCAGTAGTTTGCCGACCCCGAGTACGCTTCCACAGTTGGGTGGTGACTGGCAGGGTGGGTTGCCCCGGGGAGGACCACCGGTAATTTCAAACATTGTAGCACCTTCACCTCCTCAAGGGTTAACTCCAGAATTATTGCTTCAGCTCGAATTAGCTAAGATCCAGCAGCAAATAGAATTAGCCAAGATAGAAGAGAGAAAAAGTATCAGTCACCAGCACATAGAGCTAGCAAAAATCCAAGCTGAGTTGACTAGGTACTGTGCCGACAGGGACGTAGAGAAGTCGCGAGTAGAGACAACGGGACAGCGACTTGGGACTGGTAACTGTGCTCATGATCAATCTCTCTCGCACTTATTGAAACTGGTTCCGGTGTTTGATGAGAGTGGGAAAACAGAATTTTTCGCACGCTTTGAGAAGAAGTGCCAGGAACACCAGTGGCCAGAGAATAAATGGGCAGCACTTGTATCCTCTAGAGTCTAGATTATTAGGCAAGGGTCCTAAAGCCTACGATGCGTTACCTTTGGAGTCATGTATTGTGTATGAGGATCTCAAGGAGGCTGTCCTGAGGGCTTACGAACTGCAACCAGAAACGTACCGTTTGAAGTTCCGGGGTGTAACCAAGGGAAGAGATAGCACCTTTTTGAAACACGCCCGGGACTTGTCCGATGCTATGGGGAACTGGCTCCGATCTGAGAAGGTAACAACATTTGATGGAATTAAGCAGTTAATGATGTTGGAGCAGTTCTTTAAGAGCACGGGCGGTGATCTAACTTTGAACTTAAAGGAAAAAAAAACAAGAACTCTAGTCGAAGCAGCAGAAATGGCTGATCGACGGCTGTCGTTGATTCGGGGTTGCGGGTCCTCACAGAAGTACGATGTAAGTGCTAAGGACCGTTATCCTCCCCCTCCTCGTAGCAATGACACATTTAAACAAAAGAGCAATGAAACTAAAACTGAATCCAAACCTGACACCACGCCGTATAAGACAAGTCAGGGGCCATTTACATCACAGTATAAGCCGAAACCGAAATTTATGTGTTTTAAGTGCCACCAGGAGGGTCATAAGGCAAATGAGTGCCCTAGTCGACCTCCTCCGGCAGCCGTGTCTTTTGCTCACGGCATTGGAGTGTTCAAGAGGACATCGGAGTTTGTTAGAGGCAATTCTTCCGAGGTAAATACACTGCCAGTGCAAAAGGATCCGGAAGGCTTATTCCCTGTCCGTGATGCCTTTAGTGACCACAGGGGACTCGGTTGTGTGGAGTGAAGACATGGGGTGAGAATTTTGCGTGACACTGGGGCATCGCAAACATTGTTGAGGAATTTCACTGGTAAACCTGTAAATACGGCGCGGGTGGTTGTGGTTCAGGGGGTTAATGCAACAAGGTCATACCCGCTTGTAAGAATGAAGATGGAAGTTGATGGTGTGACTCGTGACCTGGATGTAGGAATTGTGGAGAAGTTACCTGTTGGGAGCGTCGACCTCCTTCTCGGCAACGACTTTGCGGGGCCTACTTCTGAGGTTCCACCCTTAGTCGTTGCCGAGAAGCCGGCCGACGTGAGTAGGGAGGAGCAGGAGTGGGTTGAGAATTGTCCGGTGCAACCTATGGCGTGTGTTGTCACCAGATCTCTTGCATCCAGGTAGTAACATTCTGGTCAACAGTTTTTAGACAAGCGGAGGAAAGGTACCGAGAAGGGGTTGAAAGTTGATGCGGTTGAGAGTTTAGTATCAACGGACATTCTCGGGGACTCATTATTAGGACCGATTTTCGAGTCTGGAGAAGACCCATTAACTGTTAATAAGAAGGCAGAGGGTGGGCTTAAAAAGACGAAGAGACAGCAACGATACACAGAGAGAGAGAGCAACGGGAGGCTAAATTCAATGTAGGAGGCGGGCATGAGTTGTTTCGCAAACACTTAGATAAGCTTGCTCCTTCGGACATTTGTAAATTGCAATTAGAAGACCCGGAGGTTCTTGAATGTGGTACCGGTGCTGTCGAGTTGGAGGAGGACAGTGATGCACAGTCGGGAGATTTTTACAAGTATCCCCTGACCATCATGGAGGTAGCAACAAGGTACCCTGATGTGTACCCTATGAGAAATGGGTCAGCGAAGACGGTGGTCCGGAACTTGCTAGTGTATTTTTCCCGGTATGGTTACCCGCAGGGGATTCAGTCAGACCAAGGATCCAACTTCACTTCTGACCTCTTTGTTCAAGCAATGCCGCAGCATGGGATTGTTACGGTTGTGTCATCTGCTTATCATCCGGAGAGCCAGGGTGTGTTAGAGCGATGGCACTCAGCCTTAAAATCTGTGCTTCGTTGTTGTTGCTTTGAGAGTGGGAAAGGTTGGGATCTTGGCCTGCCATATGTTTCATTTGCTGCACGGGAGGTACCTGGGGAAAATTTGGGATTCAGCGTTAATGAGCTCGTCTTTGGACACCGTGTCAGAGGGCCTCTCCATATGGTTAAAGAAATATGGGAGGGCGCAGAAAAACCTTGTTCTATGCTCAAGTATGTCCTCGACAGTCGAGAACGGATGTTGCGCAGTCTGGAGTTGGCTGGCCGTAATTTGACTAGCTCTCAGGCCCTCATGAAGGACAGGTACGACCTCAAGGTTAAACTCAGGGAGTTTCACGTGGGTCAGGTGTGGATTCTACTGCCCCTTGTAGGTCATCCCTTATCCGCGAAGTACACTGGTCCTTATAGGGTGGTTGAGAGGCAATCGGACCTGGATTGCTTGGTGGCCGCTCCAGACAGACGTAAGCGCAATCAGTTATGTCACGTTAATCTCATGAAGGAGTATGTGAGGCACCCCCCTGAGCCTCTCACTGTGCCTGTGATGACGTTTAGCAGTCAAGGTGGAGAAGGAGAACGGGACAGTCAAGCTCAGGTGGAGGATAACTGGAAGGATAAGAAAGTCAAATGGGCGCCTGAGTGTGAGAAGGCGTTTAGAGTAGTAAAACACCTGTTGTGCACTCACCCGATCCTCAGGGCCCCTGACTTTAGCCTACCTTTCCAACTAGCAATGGATGCTAGTGGTGTGGGGGCTGGTGCCGTCCTTATGAAAAAGGACGATGATAGGCTGGAACATCCTGTCAGTTTCTGCTCGGAGAAGTTCAATTCAGCCCAGGGAAGCTGCTCTGTTGTCGAGAGGGAGCAGCTGGCAGTTGTGCTTGCACTGAGGCATTTCGAGGTCTATGTTCCAGCCTATGGTCCGGTCGTTGTAGTTTACACAGATCATCACCCTCTCAAGTTCTTGGATCAGTTTCACAATCGGAATATGAGGCTGACCGGGTGGTCGCTGGTGTTACGGGAGTATAGCCTGGACATACGCCATATTGCCGGTTGTGACAACGTGGTTGCAGATTGTCTTTCAAGGGTAGATGATCCTGGGTAGATTGACACACGGGTAGCCTCCTGCTTTAGTTTGAATAGTATTTTGCGCTTGGTGCTTGTTGGCTCGCGGTTGTAGCCCAGCGTATTGGGTCGTAAAGCAGGAGTTGAGCGTTTGGTATAGAAGAAAAAACTAGGCTTGCCCCTATAGTGCAGCCGAAATAAACAAATTAAAAACATAAAAATCAAATAAAAACTCTTTCTTTGATAGTTGAATTTTTCAGTATGTTATAACAGTAATTATGAGTTGCACTCCTCTCAGAATGCTGGGCTAGAGACGCTCGCTCTTGAGGAGCATAACTACATATGATTTAACCTATTGTGTTGGGGAGGGTTATAATTTTGTAAAATGTTTTGTTGAGAACTGTGCCAGATATTTTACTGCCGCTGGGTGATGGGAAGTAGAGATATAGCATGGGTTCTAACCATCAGATTTTGTTTGAGCTTTGGGCCTCTGAGAAAAAATCTTGGGGGGGGGGGTGTGACGTTAACCACTCCGTTAGAACCGCATGGCTTGTCCTACGGTGACTCGCTAGGATCGCCAGGGCAGTGGATGTGGCTACAGTTGATGTATTATTGTGTGCTTTATTTCATATGAAAGCTCGTGTCATGGGCAGTCCAGAAAGGCTCTTTGTTTTCGCCCATGTCAAGGCTTTATATATTTAATTGCAAAGTATATGTTTTATCATTAAGTAGTAATGATAGGATTTGAGAGAGAGAGAGAGAGAGAGTAGAACAGAGTGTGAGGAGGGCGCGCAGTGTTTTTTGCCATGCTCGATGACGTCACGGCTGGCTCGCCTCCTGGGCATTGGCTGGAGGAGTTTTTTACCATGTTTGATGACGTCATGGCTTGCTGGTCTCTTGGGGATTGGCTGGAGGACTTGTTACTGCTTTGCCTACGCGGTTCGAGCTAGTGCCGGTATATATACAGCTTTCTTGCCACTCTCTCCCTCAGATCTGGTTTCTAGAACGCATCCCTCTTATCCCTTTGATATCTGTCTCCCTCTCTACACCTGAGAACCTTTTCCTCTGCCTATCTCTCTCATTTTCCATATCTTTCACCACCTTTTATTAATATTATACCCCCTCTGGTTAACTCTGCATAATCAGCTTCATGCTGGCCAGTTGTATTGTGCGTTAAGGTCTTATATAACCCATGTATGTTTAGTTGTTAAGATAAGTTGATCACGAAGCATTGGTTGGCATTCATATTGTTCAGTACTGCTTCCTGTAATTATTAGTGTTCTGCTGGATTAGATAATGCTAGACTAGGAGTCTGATATTATAAGGTATTGTTTCCGATGGGTGTTGGCTTTAGTTAAAAGCTGCACGACATACCTGAGAACTGGAGTTGATTGGGTAAATTCTAGTCTGTGTGCCATTGAGAGTAGAGCATGCTAGGGCTTTTTGCCTATACCATTCTGCACTGTTCTAAGCTCGGTTGTTTGTCTTTGAGGTACGCCAGGAGAACGCTTAATACTTCGGTATTAAGGTTTCTCAAGAGAGCTACCCTTCATTATAACGTAATATTTGACGCACAGACTTGAGATTTGCACTAGGCTATGCGGCATGCCATGCGCACCAGTATCTCGTATCATTGACTCTAGCTAGACTTTATCAGTCATAGTAGACATTAAGTATATTAAACCAATTACTCTTATTATGCATACCCGTTTATGATTACACAAGCATTTCGCAGCCTAGTTTGATGTATTGAGACACAAACGACTTAGGCTCTTTTTGTTGATAGGAATACTGCATTGTCGTGGCGATTATTATTATTGTTGTAGCGTTTAGGATATTCTGGGCTCCGACTGCATTATATCTCCTGCCTTTTTGTGTGCATAGCCTGCACGAGCATTGTTACGCTGCCTGCCTTTTTGGGTTCCATTTCCGATTCGAGCATCTTGATAGCATCCAACATTTAAAGAAGATTCCTTGTTGGTGTTGAAGGACTTTAGTGCACTTTCTTTCATGCAGGAGTGCCTGACATTTATTGATTAAAGTAACGTAAGCTGTAACTTCCCTTACCACCTTACTTTGCATACCATAACCAAGCACCTTCGGTTATAGGTAGTAATAGGCTGTTTTCACATAACATTAAGCCTAGAGTAGACGCACATTTATTGAGAGTTTGATAACCTATTATTGCATATAGAACTCTGGAGAGTATTTGTGTTCTTTGTTCACTGGGAATATACATCAGAGGTTGGATCTAGCACTTTCCGTTGTAGCATTATGCCATTACTAGTCCAATGAATAAGAACCCTGATATATTTGAACCTCAGTCGTAACACTTATAGTATTTAATTTATCAGTATAATATACTCTATTCTGATATGTCACTGATTTCTATTATCTTCTGCCAGATATGACAGATAGGTATAATTGATATTCCGTTTCCATGCAATTGAATAAATAAGAGTGTAAGGTAACCTGTGTTCTTCTTGTGTGAATGCTGCCTTAGTGTGAGAAGTTATAGCAATATTTATAAAGCTAGATGTGACCCTGTCGGGCATATTCTATCTCACTATATCCTATAACAGGATTGTTGACGAGATAATACTAAGTAGAGTTGAAATACCAACCCAAAATTTCACTGGTGGCATCGGTGGGATATATACATCATATCAGCTTGCTTAATTTTTTTCTTGCTTGCACTCACAACTTCCCCAATCACTATGGCAGCCAAATCACTCGCCATCCCGGCATTTAAGCCCGAGGAGAATGACATAGGGATTTATATGGAAATGGTCAAACCCGTCCTGGATCTGTTGTTACAGGACCAAGACGCTTCCAAGATTTACACAGTAGTAGTAAAGTTAGGAAAGTGTGCAGGAAAAGTGTCAGGGTATGTGCGTGACAAAATGCCTGGTTTAACCTGGACACCATTTGAGAGTTATGTGAAAACAGCTATTAACCCTGTCCTAGGACAAATTATTTTGGACAGACAATTCCATCAAGTCCAATACCATGGGAATTTGGACAACACTATCAGTGAGTTAACCAAGCTCGCTGTCACCGCATTCACGGAGGAAACCCCCGCCCAAAGGAAAAAGATTATTTTCAGGGCACTACTGAGAATTTTACCTTTGGCGGTAGCGGATCACTTCTCCATTGTTGATCCCACAAATTACGACAGTGACATGCCTGTTGTAAGGCGTATTGTGACACTAAGACAAACCCGGGGTCAGGATAAATTATCTGTGATCCAGAAAGCCACCACGCACCCGTCCACCATGCCTGCCCCTAGCCCTATGGCACCCCGAGCCAGTGATAAGGCTGAAGAATGGGCCAGGATTCGCCTTGCAGATTGGAAACCTTGTAATAGTCAGTGTCTGTTGACGTCCTTGCGGAGGTCCTTCACAGAGCTGACCAGAAGAAGGACCAGATCACCAAATTGGTGGGCCCAGATCCCCTGGATCAAAACCCAGGCAGATCGCCACTATCACGGAGGACGGCACTGCCGGGTTTGAAGAATGCCCCGAAGAGGACAACGGAGAGGACCCAGAGCCAGAAATGGAGACACAGCAAGATCTGGATTTTCAGATCGCCCCTGTACACAAATAACTGTCAAAATGGAGGGGGCTCATGAGGAAGCAGACTCAGAAAAACTGCCGATCTACAGGAAGCTCACTCTGAATGGGGTGAAAGTCCGACTCCTTATCGATACGGGTCTCGATTTACTCACGAAACTGAATATTCCCTCGATTGTGGGAGAAAAACACTGATGTTCTCACCCCCCCCCCCCAGACCTCAGACCTCAAACTAGAGATACCCCCCACCCCTGCCCTCCTTCACCCAAAACTTTACTTTAATCAAACCCATTCCTACCGTACCACTCAACGATCCTGCTTCTTCCCCTCAAACCTTCATTCCTACTCCCTGTCTCTTGCCTATCACTCAAGCAGTCACAGCCAAACTCGTGACACTCCCACCTCATCATGAAAAATGGGTCCCCATTGTACCCACCTTGCCTGGGGATGTAATTATGACCCCTCACCTTCAAAGCCCCTTTGATAGGGACTGCCTAACTGCTCCTAGTATAATTTCCAACAGATTAAATTGTATTAAAGTTGCCAACATATCAGATCAGCCCATTACCCTACCAAAGGTTTAACCATTGCGGAACTAGAGCCTTATGCGGAAGAGCAATCCATTCCCGCTGATACTTCCTCTCAAACTCCTTTGCCTCTGCCCCCTATTCCTTCCCATTTAACCCCCCAACAACAAACTGATCTAAAACTTCTCCTAACCATCTACCAAGATATTTTTGCCACTTCCAATCTGGACGTGGGGAAAACCAATGTGCTCCATCATCCTATTCACACAGTTGGACACCCATTAAGCAACCCATTAGAAGAAAAAATCCCATTCAAAGGCAAGAGGAGGAATCCCAAGTACAAGACATGCTGGCCACAGGAGTGGTCCGCCCCTCTAGAAGGCCTTGGTCATCATCGGTAGTACTTGTACGTAAGAAAGACGGGACCACCCAATTCTGTATAGATTACCGCAGATTCAACGATGTAACGATTAAAGACGCCACCCCCCTTCCCAGGATTGATGACTCTTTAGACTCCCTCCTTGGAGCTAAATGGTTCACTACCCTGGATCTACAAGCATGGTACTGGCAAGTTCCAGTCTTCCCCGAACATCAGCAAAAGACGGCGTTCGCCACCAGCCAAGGCCGGCTCTACGGATTCACAGTATTACCCTTCGGCCTATGCAATGGTCCTGCCACGTTCTCCAGACTAATGGAATCCGTGTTACAAGGGTTAACATGGGAAACCTGCCTGGCCTACCTGGACGGCATCATCGTGTTCGGGAAGACCTGGGCTGAACATCTCCAACGTCTCCAGCTAGTCTTCCAACGAATCCGAGAAACTAACTTAAAACTGAAACCCTCAAAATGAACGTTGGCAAAAACCGAAGTGCAGTTTCTAGGCCACATCGTGTCAGACAAGGGAATTGCGCCAGACCCGAACAAGTTAGATGCCTTTGGAAAAATCACCCCCCCTCCACCTAATGTAAAAGGAGTTCGAGCATTTCTCGGACTAGCCTCATATTACAGAAGATTTGTAAAAAAAATTGCCACCATTGCTAAACCTCTCCATGATTTAACCAAGAAAGATGAACCCTTCCTGTGGACGCCACAACGATTACAGGCTTTTAATACCTTAAAAGAATTATTGATTGCCTCACCTGTCGTTTCGTTCCCAGATTACACCTAACCCTTCAGATTGTACACGGATGTCTCTCAAACTGGAATAGGTGCCATATTAGGACAAACACGAGAGGGCTGGGAACACATAATAGCCTGTGCCAGTCGAACCTTAAACCCCGCAGAGGTAAACTATCCCGTGACGAAGAGGGAATGCCTGGGTATCAAGTGAGCCCTTCAACATTTTAAGGCCTATTTAGCAGAGGTAAAAGTCACCATAATCACTGACCACCACACCCTACAATGGTCAAGGAAATCCGACACCAAGAATGCTTTAACTGTCAGATGGAGAGAGAGTTTGGAAGAATTCAATTTTGAAATCGCCTACAGACCTGGGAAACTCCACACCAATGCTGACGCTCTGTCTCGGCTACCCACTACCTTCACTCCAGAGGCTTCCACTCCGCCCCCTGAGGTTCACCCTATTTTAGCCGTCCACCATCAAGACTCATCTGATCAAGAACAACAAGAACTCCTAAAACAATTTCAGCGACAAGAAAAACCTGACTGGATGCCCCGAACCATGTTTTCTCAACTCATCAGAAGAGGAGACAACCTGTTCACGCCCGAGGGGAAAATTGTAATCACCCCGGCGGCAGCCCTGGCCACGATGCAATCCATACACATGCATAATGGCATCCATCTGGCCCAACGAAAACTGACAGCCACCTTTCAACAAGTGTATTGGACCCCTTCTCCATACATCACAGCTAAACACATTACTGAAGCCTGTCGCCCCTGTGCCCTAGGTAAAGATAGGACCCGCACTGCGGGACCTTCCGGAAAATTAGTGGCAACCAAATCTTGGCAACTATTAGCCGTTGATGTGATGAGACTGTTAGAAGGAAGACAAGGCTTCAAATATATCATCACCTTCGTGGACACATACTCAAAATATCTTATCGCCTGTCCAGCTAAAGCGCATTCCGCGTTACCAGTAGCAGAAGCCATGATCCAACATGTGTTCCCTTACTTCAGATTGTAAGAAGCCATACATTCCGACAACGCACTAGAATTTACCATCCATATCTGGTCCCAGTTATCTCAAATGTGCGGATTTAAGATCAGCCACTCCTCCCCATATTGGCCACAAGGAAACTCCATCTGTGAAAGGAGCCACCGCACTATTGCAAATCAGGTCCGGACAAGATTGCAACAGATGAATAGCAAGGATTGGCCCAGCCAGGTAAAGATCATTCAGTGGGGAATTAACACTTGTCCCCAGAAGGACGGGATTTCACCCCATGAGCGCATATTTGGAGTACCACCACTACTACTTCCAATACGCCATCTAGCTGTCCCGTATGAGCCCTCATCCAATTTTGATCAGTCCCTAGCCCACTTGAAAAATCGCCTACGACAACTCCAGTATCTGCAAGACCTAAAGCCTGACGAAACCACCAAAGTAAGTCCACATCACATTGGTGATCTCGTGAGGTTGCTCAACTTCCAGTGCCGTCCAAATTAAAACCCAGATATCAAGGCCCTTTCGAAATTCTAACTGTTCCAAATTGCTACCAGATAACTATAAACTATTTTGGTGAGTCACGCACATACCGAAATAGATATGTACGTAGGTTTCAACCAATAGACGAGAATACCATTATGGTTGCAGATTCCACAGATAATAACATGTTGCCTGCTACTAATGACCAGAAGTTGGGGACCTCAGACCCTCTTCCCCCTCCTCTTCCTTCCGTTTCACCACTACTTCCTCTCAGAGAGAAACTCATTCACCAACTTCTTCCTCCTATCCCTAAACCATATAATCACCAAAACCCCCTTCAAATAAATCTTCCATCAAGATCATTCGGGTCTGTCAGCCCCTCTCCCATTTCTCCTCAAATTGTCTCTGCCCCTCCTCAATCGTCTACTCCAACTGACGATAACGTCATCAGAATATCCCCAACTCCTCCCCCCCTCTCCCCTTCTATCAGCCTGCAAATTTTTTCTGAATCTCCCTGCACCCTTCCTAGTTCACCAATCTTAAAAACTATCCCTCTTTTAGACCGTCAATCACCCTCTGAAATAACCCCTGTCTCTTCACCTCAATCTAATAACCAACCAGACACCTTAATCCCACTAACCAGTACACCTGCTCAAATGAGACCCGATCAGCTTCTTCCATTACCTATAGCTACTACACCCCCTCCACAACCATCATCTTCCATCATGCCTACTTCCATATCATCTTAACCTACCAACCTTCAGAAAGCTGTCTCTATTTCTCCGCCTACTAATTTGTCCATGCCAAACCTGAATGTTAAATCACCCAGCTTAATACCCCACTTATCTAATCCAACATGTACAAGATTCGGGCGTCGTGTGAAGCCTCCACAGAGATGGGCTCCCACCTTCCTGCCAACCTACAAGCGGCGGCCTCCCTCAAAAGGCACCACCTCGCGGCATATCAAAGGTGCCGCCACACCTACTGCGAGGTCACCTATCCAGCCTGTTCCACACAATCACACCAACGAAACAGGCCCCATCACCGCCAGGCCCCCCTCACCTGGGCCATCCACTTCAAACACTCCTACAGTAGACACTACACCAGCAGCTCCTCCACCAGCAACAACTCCGTCATCCCTTAACCCCATCTCCAAGATGAAAATCAACAGTGTGTTGAAACAGAGGTCGAAAAGACGAGAACCTCAGTGCGATATTGTTAAGCACCAACATATTTTTCATGTAATTATTACCCTCGACATAGCCAATTTTTATGTATTTACTATGCCCCTGTTAATGTGAGATAATGCAACCAGACCAAGAGAAACAATCCAAATATATCCTAACTGAAATTATAGGAAGTCAGTTCACACTCAGTAGGTTGCTCTGTCTGGATTATTGTCCGAGAGTATTAACTGCCTACTAGCGCTCCGTCTGGATTATTGTCCGGGAGTCGTTCACCCTAGCGCTCTGTCTGGATTATTGTCCGGGAGTCGTTCCACTAGCGCTCTGTCTGGATTATTATCCGGGAGTCATTCACCCCCCCTGAGAGAGAAGGTGCCTGCCGTCCTGTCCCCCCTGCCCTTTGGACTCCAGACGAAGTGGTTCCTCGACGTCCAGCCGCCGGGCCCGGAGCTCTACGATGCCCCGACCCTCGTATCTGGCCCTTCTCCACACCACGCTATCCTAAGTGTCCTGCGTATCTCAATTTGTGGCTATTGTCGAAGGTAAGGTAGAATATGCGAGTATTCCGGAAGTATTGATAATTTGATCTGTGCCAAGGATCTGTATTAATTAATTATTGTAATTCCTATTTGTGTACACGTTACATAGTCGTTTATCCTCCCATAAATGTTGATCTGTACAAGTGATTTCATAGTACCGGATATTGCCCAGTGAATCCTATAAAGTGTAATTCTTAACCAATTATTACAATTCATATTTGTACGCACGTTATATAAACTTACCTTTATACAGACTTAAACGGAATACTCTAAGATTTCACCTTTATGTGCTATTATTCTTTTGTGTATCCAAGTTGAGGCAAAAGTGTATTCCTTGAAGATATTCCCTATTTTTACCATCATTTACCTAGGACCTATGCATGATAGGCTATGCCCAAATTTTAATCTATCTATCCTTCCATACTGCAAACAGTATGCAGTAAGACAGTTATGCGAGAAGTATTTAGAGAAGCATAAGGAGATATTTTGGGCTTTTATGGACTTGGAAAAAGCGTATGATCGTGTGGACCGTGAAGTAATGTGGAAGGTGTTAAGGACTTATGAAATTTGTTAGAAGCAGTTAAGAGTTTTTATGAAGGGAGCAGAGCATGTGTGAGAGTAGGAAATGGTGAGTTGAGTGAATGGTTTGAGGTAAAGGTAGGTTTGCGACAGGGTTGTGTAATGTCACCATGGCTGTTTAATATGTTTATGGATGGTGTGGTGAGGGAGGTGAAAAGGAGAACTATGGGAAGAGGATTGGGTTTAGTAGGAAAGAATGGTAGAGATTGGGAGTTGAATCAGTTGCTGTTCGCTGATGACACAGCATTGGTGGCGGATTCTGATGAGAAACTGCAGCGGGTAGTCAAAGAGTTTGGTGTGGTTTGTGGAAGGAGGAAACTGAAGGTGAACATCAATAAAATTAAAGTAATGGTGTGTAATAGGGGAGAACATAGGGTGAATCTAGATGTGAGGCTGGATGGGGAAATATTGGAACAAGTAGAGTGTTTTAAATATCTAGGAGGAATGATAAGCAGGAGTGGAGGTATGGAAGTGGAGGTAAAACAGAGAGTGTGTGAAGGAAGGAAGGTTTTCGGAGCAATGGGAAGTATGTGGAAGACGAGAAATCTCAGAGTGAAAGTAAAAAGTGCACTGTATCAAGGAATTGTTGTGCCAACAGTGATGTATGGGGCTGAGACATGGGCTCTGAAGAAAAAGGAGAAAAGAGGGCTGGATGTGATGGAGATGAGCTGCTTGAGGAGTATGTGTGGAGTTACTCGTAGAGACAGATTGAGGAATGAAGAGATACGTAGGAGAGTGGGGCAGCAGGAACATTTGTCAGCCAGAGTGGACAGAAGGGTGCTGAGCTGGTATGGTCATGTTGAACGAATGGGAGATGAAAGGCTTACAAAGAGAATATGTGAGTCAGGTACAAGGGGAGATAGAAGGGCAGGAAGACCCCCATTGAGATGGAGAGACTGTGTAAGAAAGGCTTTGGATGATAGAGGAATGACTATAGATCAGGCAGGGGAAGTGGTGGTGGACAGGAGTGAATGGAGAATGCTTGTGAATAGTTGAGTGAACACGTGGTCATTTGGAGTAAGGGGTCGGGCGCAAATTCGACTAGATAATAGTCCATCAGGCGCCTGGCCCGGGGGGACGATTAATATGAAGGGTGTGCCTGGAAGTGTGGTGGGAGGGCTTGTGGCTTTGGCTCCGCTGCATGTCTGCCTGCCGAGATCGGAACCTCTCCGGGTGGTCAGGGGCCGGGGGAATGCTGGAGCGACCTTGGTAACCCTGGTCTCTGGGTCTTCTCCTGGGTGACCTGGATGTGTGTGAGTTTGTGTTTTTTATCTGTGTTTATTTTTTGTTTTATGTTGTTTTTGTGTTTTCCCTGTTCTTGCTCTGTCTTGAGTCGGCTACCCCCAAGATGGAGATTGGGCCTGAGCATATAGATAGATAGATAGATAGATAGATCCTTCCATACCGAAAAGTCAAGAACCCCCCGTTGAGTTAATATTAATTCATGTGTTCAAGTTGTCTAGTTATCCAGCGCTTGTGAATTAGTCTAGTTTACGTGTGCGGGTTTTTCGTAATTCTTTTCACACCATTATAGTAACTCATATTTAAGTTATTTTATTCGTTGCACCATATTGTGTAGGTCACCGATTTTCTCTTAATTTACTATTGTCAAAGTAAATTTTTTATTACATCTTATGTTATGTAATCCGCTCTACTTCGCATCTTTGATTCGCGTATTGCTTATAGAAATTTGTTAATACTGTACATTCAAATTACCTTTTCATGCTATAATTGTAGTATTTTATCTAGTACAACTTCGTCGTGTACGCCCCATTTATTCTGAGTTCATTCGAAACTCTAATTTACTATGATTTACAGTCGCATCTTAATCGAGTGTATTTTTAACTCTTTCTAGTATTAATTTGCATTTATTCCAAAACCTTGTTATAGCTATTCATCAACTTAATTTGAATTTGAATTCTATATATATGTGATCAGATCTCATACCCGGTCTATAATTATTTTTCGTACCTCGTGTGTAGACTTGTTCACAAAACCGTTTAGACAATTGTGACGTTAACCACTCCGTTAGAACCGCATGGCTTGTCCTACAGTGACTCGCTAGGATCGCCAGGGCAGTGGATGTGGCTACAGTTGATGTATTATTGTGTGCTTTATTTCATATGAAAGCTTGTGTCATGGGCAGTCCAGAAAGGCTCTTTGTTTTCGCCCATGTCAAGGCTTTATATATTTAATTGCAAAGTTTAGTTTTATCATTAAGTAGTAATGATAGGAATTGAGAGAGAGAGAGAGAGAGAGTAGAACAGAGTGAGAGGAGGCGTGCAGTGTTTTGCTATACTCGATGACGTCATAGCTGGCTGGCCTCGTGGGGATTCGTTGAAGGAGTTTTTTACCATGCTTTGTGATGTCATGTTTGGCTGGCTTCTTTAGCATTGGCTGGAGGACTTGTTACCGCTTTTTTCCCACACGGCTCGAGCTAGTGCTAGTATATATACAGCTCCCTCGCCACTCTCTCTCTCAGATCTGGTTTCTAGAACGCATCCCTCTTATCCCTTTGATACCTGTCCACCTCTCTACACTTCATTTTCCATACCTTTCACCACCTTTTATTAGTATTATATCCTCTCTGGTTAACTCTGCATACTCAGCTTCATGCTGGCCAGTTGTATTGTGCGTTAAAGTCTGATATAACCCATGTATGTTAGTTGTTAAGATAAGTTGATCACGAAGCATTGGTTGGCATTCATATTGTTCAGTACCACTTCTTATAATTATTAGTGTTCTGCTGGATTAGATAATGCTAGACTAGGAGTCTGATACTATAAGGTATTGTTTCCGATGGGTGCTGGCTTTAGTTAAAAGCTGCACGACATACCTGAGAACTGGAGTTGATTGGGTAAATTCTAGTCTGTGTGCCATTGAGAGTAGAGCATGCACGAATGAGGGCTTTTTGCCTATACCATTCTGCACTGTTCTAAGCTCGTTGTTTGTCTTTGAGGTACGCCAGGAGAACGCTTAATACTTCGGTATTAAGGTTTCTCAAGAGAGCTACCCTTCATTATAACGTAATATTTGACGCACAGACTTGAGATTTGCACTAGGCTATGCGGAATGCCATGCGCACCAGTATCTCGTATCATTGACTCTAGCTAGACTTTATCAGTCATAGTAGACATTAAGTATATTAAACCAATTACTCTTATTATGCATACCCGTTTATGATTACACAAGCATTTCGCAACCTAGTTTGATGTATTGAGACATAAACGACTTGGGCTCTTTTTGTTGATAGGAATACTGCATTGTCGTGGCGATTATTATTAGTGTTGTAGCGTTTAGGATATTCTTGGTCCCGACTGCATTATATATCCTGCCTTTTTGTGAGCATAGCCTGCTCGAGCATTGTTCCGCTGCCAGCCTTTTTGGGGTTCCATTTCCGATTCGAGCATCTTGATAGCATCTAACATTTAAAGAAGATTCCTTGTTGGTGATGAAGGACTTTAGTGCACTTTCTTTCATACAGGAGTGCCTGACATTTATTGATTAAAGTAACGTAAGCTGTAACTTCTCTTACCACCTTACTTTACATACCATAACCAAGCACCTTCGGTTATAGGTAGTAATAGGCTGTTTTCACATAACATTAAGCCTAGAGTAGACGCACATTTATTGAGAGTTTGATAACCTATTATTGCATATAGAACTCTGGAGAGTATTTGTGTTCTTTGTTCACTGGGAATATACATCAGAGGTTGGATCTAGCGCTTTCCGTTGTAGCATTTTTGCCATTACTAGTCCAATGAATATGAGCCCTGATATATTTAAACCTCAGTCATAACACAATCTAGCTCAAAGTTAAATTACCTTGCCTATAATACCCCTAGTGTATATCTAACCTTTATCTGTGATTTATAGTCGTATTAAAGTTAATTGAGAATTCGCATATAAGCAGTCCATCTGGCCTAGGGCCAACACACTATGCCTGCCTATCTTACCTGTGTGACCCCTTGCTAATCCCCTTGGCGGTCGCTTACCGCGCCGCGCCCGCGAACGCTCTTTCAGGCAGGTTCGTTCAATCTCAGAGTTCTTTACGTTAGACGCTTCGCTCACATACTTATTATTATCTCCATTGAAATACTACGTACTTGTATAATCATAT